>BSBK01003316.1:442500-601409 GCA_027943335.1 Chamaecyparis obtusa
TGCCCTATAGTGAGCACGCGCTTTGTAAAAACACAAAATTTCCAACCCTCGTGCGCCCTATGAAAAACTAGAAAGAGAGAGAGAGAGAGAGGATTTATACAAATATAACATTTAAGTATAAGTTTGATTTATTTAATTTCTTATACTTTACGTTATATTTGTATAAATTATAAAATATAATACTTCCAGGATGTTTGGCATAGGTTCCAGCTTCATAGGAGTTAAGATGCAGATTCTAGATTCAAAAAATTCCAAACTTAGCCAAATTTCAGGATTCAGCAAGCCTTTAGCAGGGTTACCTCCCACAATCCATCGTGGATTTCTAAGGTCAAACTGAAGTTGGACAAAGGATTCCCAAAGGTTTTTAACTCGTTTTATCACAAATCACTTGGTTTCAACCCCATCTCTCTCTCTCTCTCTCTCTCCCCCCCCTTATCTCTCTCTCTCTCATCACCCTCTCTCTCTCTCTCTCTCTCATTACCCAAAGGCTTGGACGATTGAAATAGGCTTGAGATGTGTTTTCCAGCAGACATACAAAAAAATGACATCTTTTTGTGTGCTCCTCGTCAGGTTTACTCGTGGCTCAAGAATGTAAAAATTAGACGACGTGATATTGCAAATCTCTCTATTAGCTATCTAAGAATATAATTTATTTTGAATTCTGATTATGTTAAGTTTTTCAACTCTAATTTATTTTGTGTTTATGTCCATTTTTTGTAAAAAACCAACATGTAGTATTTTGGGCATAGATTTTGGCTCGTTCATCAAATTTTGCAACAAGTTACATTTTTAGAAACTAGACTCAAATCTACACACTTTAAAAAAAAAGAAAATTTGATTTTTGATTAGTTTTAAATGATTTATAGGGGGAGCACATAGAAATTTCATGTTTTCAGGATGTGTGCACTTCATAAATTCATCAAAAATTATACATTCATCAAAAAATTTGGGATAAACTACATGGTGTTAGCTAACTTCTCACTGGAGCGATTAAGAAAATTTTAAAAAAAAGTTTACATTTTAGGGGGAGCACACCAGATGCTATGTTATGTTTTTGGACAAAAAATAGGACCACTTTTTGTGTTCCCCCTTTTGAGGGCCTTAATCTGTACCATTTTCAAAATAAGTTAGTAGTTTAGGAACTAGATTCAAAGTATTACAACTCTTGTTTTTGTCACATCTTCTTTGTGCACTTACCCATATACACACCATATTTAAAGACATTAAAATAAAGATTTAAAATTCCTTATGCATCTTCTTAGTCATCTTCCGGGTGAACCAAACGGGTCAGCCCATATTCCAGAAATCATTTTCAGGATTTGTATCTTCCAGAATTGCAGCGTCTTCCAGAATTGAGTGGAATTGGCATTTCATATTCCAGCACCCAAATGGGCCCTAAGTGTTAAAAATGCGATGAGTTATTTTTGTTGTAAGGATATGGTGTAGTTGCTAGAAAGAGTGTGGTTTTCATTCAAATTATTTTGGTTTACTTGAAAAGCTTTATTTCTTCATTGTCACAAACAAAGTTCACCTAGGGCCCATTTGGTTGTGGGAATTAGGAAATGTTGCATTTAATCAAATGTTGGAAATGTTCAAATCATGGATTTGATAATCTGGTTTTTCATTTCCAGATTATAGTTTGGACCCTTTGGTTGACCCAGAATATGAGCGAGAAGATGTATTTCCTCCATTTGGTTCCACTTTTTGAAACTAGAATTGGAATTTGAGTATGATTTTTATTTTATTTTTTGAATTATTTTAATATTTTTTAATATAATATTTTATTTTTATTAATTTATTTTATTTTATATAGAAAATCATAAATACTTTTTTTTTAAATGTTATAATTTTTTAAAAAAAAATTAATACGGTTAATTTTTAATTTTGTTTAATTTTATATTGAAAATCATAATGAAGTCGTAAACAACAAAAAAGTTCATGAGTTTATCAAAATATGTCCAATGTATCTACTTGAAATTCTAAAAAACTTTCAATATCTACAATAGCCCTTTGTTAACCACATTTACGCATATGGTCCCAACAAAGTAGTGCACAAACTACACAAAGAAGGCATCGCAGAAACATGATTTCTACTTTCGCCATTGAAGCAATCTTGGCGACACTAGTTGCCTCTTGAGCCTTACACAAGTTGCACTCATTTTTTACATCAGGTATAGATGTAGATGGGGTAGATGTAAATGTGGTTTCATCAACCCACCAAAAGTATTGACATCCACTATTTCCCTGCAATACCAAATCTACATCAGTTCTTCCTAAAATGATTATTTGTCACATTATTTTTAAACAAAATATAATTACATATCCAGACCTTTTTCCTAGCTATTTGGGCAACCCCAAAATTGACGTCGAGGATTACTTTTTGTGTGTGACGTCTTCAACATGCATGGGCCAACACCACATTGACACATATGCACATTGACTGAAGTCATCGACGCTATATCAACAAATATTGCATTGTCATTATTTGGTTCATTCATACTAATTATAATTGCAATAAAAAGCAACATACTAATGTAGACTTGCACATTTTTTGGCTAAGTCAAAGTCTTTGGTTTAAATCACTGGACACTCAAAACAAAATGACAAACCAAACACGACCATGCAATAAAAAGAAATTACTAAGGAACCAAGGAACTAATTATTATTGCAATAAAAAGCAACATACTAATGTAGACAAAATCTCAAATCAGATTGCAACATGAGAATGTTCAACAAGCCTACTACTTTTATTTTCATTTTTACAATTCCTCTCATAACTTCTTATCTGCTTCAAACAATTGGGAGTTCCCAGGAAAGATAATATGGTCTAGGCCTATACCCTTTTTGGGCCTGGAAGGATAGTGGTTTTCTAATCCACAACTTTGATTTCTCTCAAATCAAGTACTACCTGCATGATCATCTACAACTATTGTGCTTCTTGGTTGTGGCCACTTCCTGCACAGATAATTTCTTCTCTACTATCTTTGTTGCCCTGCATGTTTTTTCCTTGTTATATGTTGACTAGACTTGAATTGAGGGAAATCGAAGTCGTTGATCGCTCACCGCTATATTTCTAGGCCTGAAAAGGGCATAGCACAATACAATTGTCTTACTCGGGTACTACAAATAGTTTGAAGTGGTGAAAAAGTAATGAGAGTTTCCTTACCAAATCCCCCGACAGGGTATCTTGCAATCCTGGAATTATCTTATGATGCAATCTACAACATACAAATTCATTCAAATACACTTCATAAAATTTTAGAAACTCCACAAATCAAATCTACTCTAACAATCCATGGTTGATCAAAGAGACTTTGTATTCTATACTAAAAAGATCTAATAAGACATCTATACTCGTAGATAGAAGATGGGGAAGAACAAAATCCAACAATGAAATGGTGGTGTGAAGACACACCGTGCAAAGTTCCCATAATAAATGTAATACATCAATGAGTAACATCAGAAATATGTGTAGTCATCAGAAATATGGATTGTAAGTTGAAATCATGAACAACATACATGTGTGCTCTCAGAGCTGTCCATTTTGAATTCTTTGTGAACACATGTATATTAGGTGCCAAGCAAAAAAATAGGTGTTGGAGCAATGTACAAAATTTGTACAAGCTGGAGTACTATTTTTAAAAACTACTCCAGCTTGTCATTTTTGTGAATCGCTACAAAAACAAACCATGTTTTCTAATCTCACCAGAAACAAACCATGATAACAAACATACATGTACATTAACCTACAATGAAATGTTATACAATCCTTCTCCATCTCAAAGAAAAATCCTAGTAAAGCCCGTGTCAAGTACAAAAGCCTAATGAAAATGCCACTACCCATATCAAATTACTCTATCACTATAACCCTATAAAAAATTTATAGTACTCGGACAAACTTGAGGGGAACGTACTCCTCCAATGCTAGGAATGGTTGTGACTACTACTAATATAACTGCAAATGGAAGACAAATGGCATTTCATGATTTTTTTTACAAAGATGTGAGGGAGATGCATAAATAGGTAAGATTATTCATCAGTTGACTCTTTAGTACAAAAATTCAAAGCTAATTCTAGATACAATAATTTACAATACTGTTCATTTTTCAATTTTGTTTCATTTGAGATGGTTGAAAAGTTGAGTCTACAATAGATAGCACATAGCATGCCTTACAAGGTAGAGGAGTTACATGTTGGAAGCCAAGTTGAAGTGACAAAGCAAGTATATGTTCTCTTTAACATTGGACCATATCAAAATGTTGTCTTGTGTGATGTTATTCCATTGGTATTTCTAGAAGAACAAGTAGAGAGGCATGTGAAGATACACAAAGAGGAGTCACAATATGAGGAAACTCATGAAGATGACTAGACTGAGAAGAAGAAGGGGTATTAGATTCAAGTTGTCAAGTTGACAACATTAGTTGTCAACAAGAAAACATCTTTAAATCTCATATTGTTGTGACAATTGGTTTCATGATTGTTCCTAGACAGTTTTTGGGTAGTTAGGAATGGTTACAGTCGATTCTCAGTGTGTAGGATTCTATATTATGGGAGATCCATGTGAGTGGAGGTATGATGTAGAGTGGGATGTGTAAGAGATTAGTTTTGTAATGATTTTAATCAATAAACAAAAAATTTCCTTGCAATAGTGATTCACTACTCGTGGGTACAGTCAGGGTGACAGTGAATTCTAATGTTTATTTGGAATGTGATTTGGATTGGATGATAGTGTAGAGGCATTGCCTTGAGTTTTTTTTATGTTTTCATACAATTATCTCAGTGTTTGGATTGTTCTTGAGACAAAGAAATTGACCGGTACTTGGGAGTGTGACTAGTTTTTGGGGTACAGTCAATGGTGTGTTAGGATTCAATGGAATCAATGGTGTGTTATATTACTAGTAAAGAAAATTACAATACTGTTCTAAAATTATAATAATTTACCCACATGGGCTTCATAAACCAGCAATCTAATATAAAAACACAAAATTTGGGTAGAGCAGCATACATACAAGTACTCTTGGAACAATCTTGAAGAATTCAAAATGTACAATTCTAATACTTTGTAATAGAACAACATAATTTATCACTATAATTGATCTTCATCACATGTTACTCCTTGGTATATTCCATTTATATTTTCTAATGCAACAAGGCTAACCAAGTCAAGAAAAATACAAGCAGGAATAACAACTATATTCATTTTTAAGTAAATCATGAATGCAATCTATAATGCATGAAATAACAGTAAAAACAATATCATCATGGATGAAATAGCAGAAATATATACTAGAGCATATATAGTAGAGCAACTGATAAACAAAATAATGTCATCAGGACATGATATCAACTATATCAAAACACATGATTGGAGTTTCAACAAAACAAAACAATGTCACACCGATATCAACTGTATGATGCTGATAAAACAAGTATCTTGGCTAACCTTGCCAACTTAAAATGTATCTTGCCTAGCCTTGCCAATGTTTAAGTAACAAGACTTAAAATGAAACAAAAGTAACTAGAGTTCTCCAAACTTCATTGCAATGTACTACACTCTCTCCTCTTCATTCATTCTCAAGAACCCTTTGGCTCTTTCAATTTCAATCATGAAGGTGTCATATGCCTTTAGCATAGTGCCTCAACTCAAATCAGGGATGCCTTTGAGAGCCTCATACACACTATCTAAGATAGAATCTGAATCAAATTTATCCACTTTGATAACAAGAGGCAAACATAAGTCCTTTTTTAATTTTTTCATAGTTTCACAAATTGCATCTAACGAACCAGCCACTATTGCCTTCTTCCTCTTTCCCCTCCTTGCTGATGATGTTGAAGGATTTGGCTTACCACTTGCACTCGATTGATTGGAATGATATAATTCATCATCCAAATCAATTGTAGTGTTAAGAGGTGTACTAATAGGGATATCCTCATCACAATCCAAGTAGGCGGCCCCATCCATATTGAGCCCTTCTTCTATCTCTTGTGTAGTAGTAGTTGTGGTACCTTCAGCTATGTCATTACCCGCAATGAAGGCTAGGTCATCGTAATACTGGAAGGGTTATCTCTTATACACTTTGGCAGATTTGAATTCTTTTCTCTGCATGTTGCCATGATGAATGAATTAGATCTTTGTCTTGTATTACTAACTTAATAAGAATGAAATATTGCTTAGACCAACATATTCAAAAGAGTATGTTAACTTTAGAAGCTCCTCCCACACCATGTCATCAACATCCACACATTGAGTAGCCTCATTCCATGCAAACCCACTCATGCTCCTCAACTCTCTCATAACTCTAAAACCTTGATTCCATCCTTTCAGCTTGTTTTTGAAATTATCCTTTGACAGATTGAGGCTCATCTCAGCATTGAACTTCCTCTCAATGGCAGTCTAGGCTTCTTTTTTGAAGCCCCATTCGCCTTTCCTTCCTAGATGAACTTGCTCATCAAGCAAGTGTAGGAACTTTCATTCCATTTCTCTTGTCCACATAACCTTCTTGGAGGAATAAATTGACTAGATTACTTGAGCCTCATCCTCCATGCTCATCATGATTTTTGTGAAGGACATCATGTACAACACCTATTATATGCAATTATTAGCTACATGAAAATGTGAGTGGATATTAAAGAAACACTCATACAACAGTGGCATATAATAAAATATATTGCATTTATGCATGATATCCAACAATATGTACACTAGTACATTTGACCTGGTTTTTCTACCAAAACTTCTGACCATGGTATAAAAAAGTTTTGGTTGGTTGATTATAGAAGGAAAACTTTCATATATTTTTTAATCCATGCCTGTGTTAGTCAAAAGTTTGACCAATACTATGTAAGTCAAACTTTCGACGAACATAGGGGCATAACTTTTTAAAAAAAGATTTCATTTGATTATTATCATCAGCAAATATATGAGTAACCCTGGTATTGAGCATTGGAATGCAGTCAAATGGATTCTTAGATATTTGAGAGGTACATCCAGTAAGTGTTTACACTTTGGGGGTTCTACTACTACTGTACAAGGCTATGTTGACTTAGATTTGGCAGGAGATGTAGATAGCAGGAGGAGTACTACATGTTATGTATTTACTGTTCGTGGGACAATAGTGAGTTTGATTTCTCAACTACAAAAGGTGGTTGCTTTATCCACTACAGAGGTAGAGTATGTTGCTACTGCAAAGGTAGCCAAGGAGATGATATGGCTTCAATTCTTCATGGAAGAATTGGGACATCCACAGAAGGATAATTTTCTACATACAGATAGCCAAAGTGCCATTCATCTTTCAAAGAATTCTTCTTTGCACTCAAAGACAAAACACATACAGTTGCGGTACCATTTCATTCGGTCAGTTTTGGATGATGGGAAGTTAAAGCTGGAAAAGATTCATATAGATGATAATCCAATAGATATGCTTACAAAGGTAGTAACAAGGGAGAAGTTGAACTCATGTTCAACTTCATTTGGTCTTCTAGACTGAACAGAATAAAGGAACAGTTGAGTCTAGGGTGGTTTGATCCAATGGGAGCCTCATATGGTAGCAGTATTGCTATAGGATCAGTCTCCAAGTGGGAGGTTTTTTAGTGTGGATACTAATCAGTCACCAAGTGGGAGATTGTTAGCTTGTGGTGACTGATCAAGAAAGTACTATCCAAGAAAGTACTCTACACTCTTCCTCCCGACCTCATCCTAACTCATTCTAACCCTAAAGCGGCAAAAATTTTGTATAATATGGCTTAGGGTTAGGGATTTCATAATGTATGATTTTAGCACTTGTGGCAGAAGTGAAGCTATAAGGGATTACAAATTGTAATCAAGTGTTGTAATCACTCGATAATAATCATATTGGACTCACTGTTGGTCGACGTAGCCCAGGGATTGGGTGAACCACGTTAAATCTTTGTGTAATGTGTTCTCTTTTGTGTGGTTTATTGTTTTTTGATATTGGTTATATTTGCATGTAATTGTTATTTCTACCTTTTTAATCCTAACACTTCCCTGGCTTTAATGAGAAGGCCAATAGTATTAAATTTAACGTATTGAAAGTTATGATTGATGATCACGTTTACATATGCATTTCAAAGAAGCAAGGTATGATTGATGATCACGTTTACATATGCATTTTAGAGAAGAAAAGTATGTATAGTATGTCAACATGAACATTGCATGAAATTGAGAATATGATTACTTCAAAATAACTGAACCATATCGACAATTTGAACAACATTCATCAATTAATCAAATCTTAGTCTTCTAATATGACCACCCATTACCATATACCACAATTAAATCAAATGAATAAATGTCAGAATGCACGATACCAACTCACTTCATATGACCTCACATCCTTTTTGAGAATATATATATATATATATATATATATATATATATATATATATATATATATATATATATATATATATATATATATATATATATATAGACACACACACACACACATGAACCAAAATGCATGATACCAAATTCACTTCATAAATGACCTACAACTCATTGAATAGTAAAAATTATATATAGATATATTCCAGACAAACCAAAATGCATGATACCAATTCACTTCACATATGACCTGCAACTCATTGAATAGTACAAATTAAATATAGATATATCCCAAATAAGCCAAAATGCATGATACCAATTCACTTCATATATGACCTGGCAATCATCAAAGTACAAATTTTATATATATCTATCCCAGACTAAATCCAAGAGAGATGAAAAATCCAACAAAGTAGAGAAATAGGAAACATTCAGAACCAAGACGACAATAAATTAAAAATTCATATTGATCAACAATGAAACAATTTTTCAGTTTGATAATTAATTTTTCTTGCAACATATTTGTATGTCATGTAAAACAATATGGGGACCACTAGATAGTATGATCCAAAACCTATGGTCTAGACCTTGGTATCTCTTAATTTGTTTAATCTAACTTATAATAATTTGAGAAATAGTAAAAGTGACTAACCTAGTGCAGCTAAATATTTTGTTGTCCAATTAACTAGAGCTTTATGACAAGCCAATTTCATCAGAATCTAAACCCTTAAATAGGCAGTAGTTCTACACACATGTGTGTGATGATGAATATCACCTTCATGAAATTAAGATCTAATAGCATCAATTTAAAGAAAATACTATGCAAATCTAATTAAAATTGAAACTATAACCTCTAACATCTCATGGTTCTCTAGAAAGAAGTGGTAAGTGAAGCTCTTAGCTCAAATCCTCACTAGTGACACCTCTAAAATGAGAAATTATGCTGCTATATGCTTCTAAAATGCTTCTATTATGATTCTACCATGCTTCTAGCTTAAAGTGACACAATTATTATGCTAAATGCTCAAAATGCTCTTAGAATGCTTTTCAATTGCCTATAGTAACAATGCTTTGCAAATGAAATTCTAAGATGATAATTTCTCTCAAAATGCTCTATATTTATAGTAAATGTCCAAGGGTAGGGGGTGGAGTGAAGTAATCATGGTTAACCCTTGGTTGAGTCAAATACTTTGCTTTGTTCATAAATGGGGGGACAAATGAGGGGACAATCCTTTAAATTGTTTCAAAGCTTTGAACAATTTAAATGTTTGAGTGATTTGTGTCTTTTTCTCCTCAATTCGCATTGGTTCATCAACTTTGTTGAAAGAAATTAGGATTTACTAAATTCAATTAATTAATTAAAATTAGCCATGTAAGGGTAATGGGTTCATTTTGATTTTTGATTAAAACAACTATACAATTAATTAATTAAAATCAATTATATAGTGTTTTTGGTCCCTTTAAGCTTTGATTTAATTATTTAACATCATTATTTAATTTCTCCTTTTCTTTAATTGATTTTGTCCCACTTTATTTAATGATGTCCATTTTTAATTGATTTGATCCATTTTGATGATTTAGTGCATTTTAATGATTTTAAGCCATTTTATTGATTTTTGCAATTTAAAAGCACTTGTCCAATTTTGCGTGTCTACAAATGCCCCTCTTTGAATTGATGTACGAAGAACATTGATTCAAAGATTCTTGTGAATCATGATTGTTGGTTCACTGATATGCTTCTGATACTGATTGATTGTTGCCTCTGATACGATATGATATGATTGTTGCCTCTGATAATGAAACAAAAACATTTATGATGCCCCACTGATTCCATGATGTTTGATTGCAACTTCCATTTGATACCCTAATGCCCCCTCAGAAATTAAAACATATTAATTTTGTGATTTGAAAAAATTGATTATGTTTGATTTCTCGAATATGTTTTCATTTCTGAATATTTGATTATATGTCATGATTTAAGAATATGCCCTGTTTGTTTTGATTAGTCAATATCGGTCCACGTCCATTTTCACCTCCAAAATTAGGTCAAAATACCTTAAATAGGTTGATAAACCTTGTTTTACTATTCATTTTTACTTTTCATCTTCGGTGATTTTTGCTCTGGTCCTCTGGTGAATTTCGAGATGGTTGTGCTAATTCGAGAGCATAGATTCGAGAGGTGCCGAAGATATGTGAGGCCACTTGACTATGGACCTCTGGTAAGTCATTCCCAACTCCGTCTTTACATTTATGGTGCATTTATTAGCATTTATTGCAATTTCCTTGTTTCATCATTGCGTTTAATATGCAAAATCTTGCCTAGGAGTAATTTAATGTCGCTTCGACCTTTTAACTGTCACCTTCATGCTTTTCTCTCCCACTTCTGTGTATTTGACTACCGCTTAAGAAACTTTCATCCTCACCTAGGAATAAGATACTCACACCTACAACTAGGTCAAAATGCCCCTTTTCATGTATGTTGTCGCATATGAAAACCCTAGTGATTTTACTGTCACCTAGGCCACCTTTTGTTGTCATGTAACGTGATTCACTATCGCATAGCATGCAAACTATCACCTAACACCCAAATAATGTCGTGTTGCATGTTTTTATTATTGCCTTAAGTAAACTGTCACCTGACATAAGTAAAATCATGCTTGCTGATGTTTTGAAAAATTTTACCCTTATACTTGATTGCGTCTAATGAAGAATTTGATAACTTTTGATGATAGGTTCGAATGATTAGTTTAGGTCTTTTGCTTTCAAAAAAACAATTGGTTTAGGATATCAGGATAGTGGTATCACATAATATGATTTGTCAATCCGGTTAGGATAGTTACTGATAGGATAAATCAATCAGTGTGAAAACCAATATGATTTTGATACTACGTAGTTCATTCTCAGGATATAGAGACACGAACAAATGGTACTGGGTGTGATTAGTTGATACTTTTGATAAGATTGACTTGAGATAATTCCTTGATATGATATATTGATATGATTCCTTTGCTTTGCCAACAAGCTCACTTTCCTACCCTATATATCCGCTTAGTTGCATCATGGGTTATTGATTTAGGTCAAGCATTGACAGCAGCCGAGTATCGTGTGATTGAGCAATGTGGTTTGAGTTTCCTTCTTGATCTCCCATGGTTTCAGCTGAACCATGGGTTACTTACTATAGTGGCAGAGCGATGGCACTCCGACCACAACACATTTCATTTTCCTTATGGAGAGATGATGATCATGCCTGAGGATGTGTATCGATTACTACGGATCCCCTGCAAAGGAGAGTTGGTATATTATGACTCCATCTATGATTCTACTATCTGTCGACAAGTGTTCAGGGACAACACTATAGGTGATGGTGATACTATCACATGGCCTCAGTTTGCTTCCTTTTTGAGATTTCTAGTAGTACTTGGTGCACTGATCAGTGGTTTGCTCCTTCCTGACCGATGAGGTCACAGTTTTTCTGTCAGATGGGGTAGGATATTGGAGGATTTTCTTGCTCATCCTCAATGCTTTGATTGGGGTTCTTGTGTCCTTTCTTAGCTTTATCACAATTTACATGAGGTAGTGTACAGACAGAGTTCTTCTTTATCAACTGGTGCTATTGTTCTTCAATTATGGATATGGGAGCATCTTCCCATTACTAGGCCCATTTCTGATAGGAGATGGCCCCAGGGTTTTCCTTATGCTTTTTTATATACTGGGATGGTTACTCAACATCATTTAGGTCATTTGGACTACTGGCGCTGACAGATAGATGATCTTGATCAGGTTCGATGGCATCCCTACCTTGGTTGTGATTAGTGGAGAGAGGATGATGATGAGTTATATTATATGTTCACTCCTCACTGGATGATTGGGCACACTACTACTCCTATTGAGCGCTTCTACTTTGGTAGAGTTTTGAGACAGTATGGTCGGATGCAAAGTATGCCTCAGGGAAATGCTTTATATGTGCAAGTACAGGTAGAGACATCTATGTGGGGGCCTTGCATTGATTACAAGTTTACCTTAGATCAGATTGTGGGTATGACTACTTGCAGATGGGAGATGCTTCCTGGTATGGCAGATGTAGATATGTCTCATGAGTAAGAAGACTAGTGGGTTCGTAACAGGTTTATTCATTTCACTGATCCAACAGAGCCTATTCCTAGTTGATATGATGGTGGTGGTGTTGATGATGGTGGTGGAAGACATAGGAGAGGATGAGGACGTAGAGATCCTCTAGTTATGGTAGGTAGAGGATAGGTGAGGGATAGACATGATCGGGGTGGTGCCAGAGATATACAGGTTGATGCAGTCCCGGCAGTTCATCCTAGAGTAGCGGTTAGATAGGATAGAGCTCATAGACAGTAGAGAGCTCAGAGAGAGGCTCACATTGATGCTTCTAGATAGGTTCTAGAGGGGTTTAGATCCTTTAGTGCAGTTGTAGAGAGTAGCTTTGGCACAGCAGGATGATGGTGCTTAGCAGGATCAGGTACAGTAGCCACAGGATCAAGGGCAGGATGCATAGGATGTTCCCACAATTGGTTCCTTAGCCTAAGATATGCAGTCACTTAGGACCGATATGTCCACTATTGTTGGGCAATTATCTCAGGTTGCTTCCTTAATGCAGTAGTTTTTTTCAGCCATGGTTTCCTCTGAGACAGGATGGAGCAAGCACTTCTTAGGCTCCTCCTCTGCCAGATGGTAGAGATCCAGGTGCCACAAGATCATGATTAACTGCTAATAGACTCATTCATCATTGATGTCCTATGTTCCCCATTTCATGCTATTTGATTGATCGAGACCTTTGATGTACCCCTTTTGATGATATTGTACCTTGATATACTAATTTGATGGATCATTGATGAACACTTTATTGATGATATATGATGATATACTCCTTGGATTGTCTTGATGAGTTGTTTATGAGACAATCTTTTATGCAGCTATATGATGTGTTATGCATTTACGATTTATGCTATGGATGCAGTTATCTTATTTTATGATATAGATAAATGAGTGCAATGATGTATGGATTTTGATGAGATGCTTTTCTATTTTGTCAATGTATGGATGCAAAATGTTTTATGGAAATGCATATGTATGTCCCTATGTTTTTTATTTTTTTCAAGTATTTAGATGTATGCAATGCTAACTCTTATTTACATGAATGTATGATGCATGGAAAATGATTTCTTTTCTTTTCTTTTTCTGATTTATGAGTAATGAATAATGATTAATACTATGCATGAATGCAAAAGATAATCTCACTTTCGTTGTTTAAAATCAAGGATTATGATGAATGTTTGAATTTAATCCCCCCGCATTTCTTTGATGTTTGAAACAACTCAAGTTTTATTGATGTGTCCCCCACTTTGTCCTTGGAAATTAACCATAAATAAATGCAATTAACTTAACATGATAATGCAATTAATCTAACATGATAATGCAACCTAAGTGTCACTAGCTTTTAACAAAGAAATGCCATGAGGATAAATTTTCATCATTGAGCATTGTAGGACCGGAAAGCTAGTACAATCATCACTAACCACATCATGATGATATGAATACTGCTTTTATCACTTTTTGGTAACCTTATTTTGAAACTGGTACAACCCTCACTAGTTGGATGACCAAACTATGGGATTTTGAATACCAGTGTCAACGGATTCAATGTTGCAAGTGGATTTTTGGTATTAAGATATGGAAGATAAAAGAAAGCTTTAAGTGTTTTGCCATGTTTCATGATTTTCAAAAAGTATTTCCAATCATTCTGATCTTTAAGATGTTTTGTCAATTTTTAATCTCGAATAATAAAGTCAATGAAGGCTCATGGATCAAGTTGTAGGATCAAATACTTGGGTTGTGAACAATGATAGCCATCAAAGGTTCACAAAAATCACTCTCTCTAAAGTTCTGATAAATCTTTCTCTGACGTGACTAATTCTAGCACTTATTGAATTCATATGGTACCAAAATTCCCATCCTTTCCTACCCCCAAGTGATAAATGCAATCATGTGACAAACTTAGGGCTGTAGGCAATGCAACAATGTGACTAAAAGCTTTATTATGACTATGTACAAATGACGGATGCAATGAAGGTTTACAAATGGGATGTTGGAAATGCAATATGTACACGTGTAACTAGGAAAGACAAACTTAAGGGAACAAAAGGCGCTTGTTTACCAAGTTTTCACCCTTTGGACGGATCAAGCTCTTTTTTTCTATTTTTAAAGCTTTTCTCTTTTTTTGCTACCAAGGTGCCTATTTGCTAGGTTTTCACCAAGGCACTTTTTCTTTTTCCATTTTTTTTGCATTTTTCTTTTTTTCAATTTTTTTCTTTTTTCATATCATCAAGGTGCCTATTTGCTAGGTTTTCACCAAGGCACTTTTTCTTTTTCCAATTTTTTTGTATTTTTCTTTTTTTCAATTTTTTTCTTTTTTCATATCATCAAGGCGCCTATTTGCTAGGTTTTAACCAAGACAACATCTTATTTGAATGTTTTTCCTTTCTTCATGCTCAATTTTCCACTATTTTTGATCTTTTGTGCTTTTCCAATGTTTTTGGTATTTTCAAGATCTCTTTTGAACTATGTACAATAAATGTGATGCTCTCTCATCTGATACTCTTTATACTCTTTCATTTGACTCATGTGTAGAACCTTTCGAGATGAATACTATTGATGGGTTCTTGGAGTTCCTCTCCTTCACAATCTGATAACTTATAGGTTCATGTGCCAAATGAAGATACTATGATGAATGGGCCAAGCCAATTAGCCTCCCATTTTCCTTTCTTCTCTCTTTCAACCTGATTCTTTGGGTTCTCTCGCAACACTAAGTCTCCTACTTGAAAGACTCGATTTGATATGTTTATTATAGTTCCTCGAGATTCTATTTTGATACACTTTTAGGTGCTCATAAGCTTGTGTTTGATGCTCTTCAAGTAACTCCAATTGTTGAAGTCTAGCGACTCTATAGTCTTCATCTATGATCAAGCCTTGTAATGACACTCATAGAGATGGGATTTCAAATTCTAATGGTAGAACTGCTTCAGCCCCATAGACTAATGAGAATGGTGTAGCTCCCGTAGGTGTTCTTATGCTAGTTCTATAGGCCCACAATGTTGGATTAATTTAAACATGCCAATCACTTCTTGATTTATTGACCGACCTCTTCAAGATTTTCAAGATATTCTTATTTGTGGCTTCAGCTTGCTCATTTCCCTGAGGGTAATAGATTGATGAGAAGTGGTGAGTGATATGAAATGTTGCACAAAGTTCATCAACATCCTTGTTTTTGAATTGTTTTCCATTATCTATTATTATGGCATGAGGAATACCATATTGGCAAATGATGTGATTCAAGATAAACATGGAGATTTGTTTTCCCATTGCCATTATCAAAGGAACTGCCTCTACCCACTTAGTGAAATATTTCATTATAGTTATGATGTATTTGTGCCCATTTGAAGAAGGTGGGTAGATCACCCCAATCAAGTCAAATCCCCATTGATAGAAAGGCCATGGTGTAAAAAATGGGTGTAATGCTTATGTTGGTGTATGTATCATGTCACCATGACATTGACATTTGCTGCATATCTTGACAAAATGACAATCATCCTTTTCTAATGTCTTCCAGAAATACCCTAAGCGAAGGATTTTCTTAGCTAGGTTTAAACCACTTGAGTGTGACCCACAAATACCTTCATGAACCTCTTGTAAAGCTAACTTAGACTCTTCTTCTTCTAGACATCTAAGTAACATCCCATCGAGACCCTTATGATACAATGTTTCTGAAAGGATTATGTAACAGGCTGATTGGCGTATGAAATTGCATTTTTGGGCTCGGGATTGGTCTAAAGGTAGCACTTGGTCTTTGAGATATGTGTATATAGGGTCGTAACAAGGGGAGTCATGTCCATGTAATAGGGCAACAATTTGGGTTTCGGGAAGGTTGAATGCCGGTTTCACCAACTCTTCCACCAAGAACTCATACTTCTCATTTTGATCTGGTTTTTGTAACAAGGAATCCAAGGTGGCCATGGTGTCAGCTGCTCTGTTTTTCTCTCTAGGAATCTGCTCAAAAGTGATCAAGGAAAAATACTTCTTCCATCCATCAATCATAGTCTTATATGGCATCAACTTTTCATCTTTGGTGTTATATTCATTATTGACTTGATTGATGATGAGTTGAGAATCTCCATAAACTTGTAGCTCTGTGATGTTCCACTCTAAGGCCATTTTGATGCCTATGAATAGTGCCTCATATTCCACTATATTATTTGTGCATGGAAACAAGAGCTTGTAGGACTTAGGCACTAATACATTTGGGGTGAAATTGCGACGGCAATTTGCGACGACAGGCAAATGTCATGCGGTTTTGGCTTTTTTTTTTTAGATATAGCCTGACACCGTCGCAATTTGCGATGATAATACATTTGGCAACGTCGCCATTGCGACGTTGTCGGGATATAAGGACAAAAAAAAAAAGAAACGTTGTCATTTGTGTTTTCAACAGCGTCGTAACCCTCTGCGAAATCACATTAGGATATAAGGGCAAAAAAAACAAGAACGTTGTCATTTGTGTTTTCAACAGCGCCGTAACCCTCCGCAAAATCACATTAGGATATAAGGGCAAAAAAAACAAGAACGTTGTCATTTGTGTTTTCAACAGCATCGTAACCCTCCGCGAAATCACAGCTACAATTTTTGAGTACGTTGGGTTTATTTTTCTTTTGTCATTATTACGTAATCTGGTATTCAGCTGTTAGAGAGCTAAAATACCCAGAAATGAGGACATATCTATGTTGAATTTATTGTTAGCGGCTTTGGTTATTTAGAAGTTTAATTTTATTTGTTCATCTTTCAAGCACAAACATTTTGTGGACCATAACGTCTTCATTGTTTCGGGTATGTAGTGAAATAGCCCTAACTTGCAATTGCGATGTTGTCGGGATATAAGGGCAAAAACAAAAAGGAACGTTGTCATTTGTGTTTTCAACAGCACCGTAACCCTCCACAAAATCACATCGGGATATAAGGGTAAAAAAAACAAGAACGTTGTCATTTGTGTTTTCAACAGCGCCGAGAGAGATTCCCTCCGCGAAATCACAGCTACAATTTCTGAGTACGTTGGGTTTATTTTTCTTTTGTCATTATTATGTAATCTGGTATTCAGCTGTTAGAGAGCTAAAATACCCAGAAATGAGGACATATCTGTGTTGAATTTATTGTTAGCGGCTTTGGTTATTTAGAAGTTTAATTTTATTTTTTCATCTTTCAAGCACAAACATTTTGTGGACTGTAATGTCTTCATTGTTTCGAGTATGCAATGAAACAGCCCTAACTTGCGACTACCTTCACGGTACTTGTGTACATTATCATGTTGTCTTTACAGTGACTGTCCTCATTCAAGTGGCAATTACACAAGGGACAGTCACTGTGAGATGTCCTCATTTGTGACAAGGACAGTCACACTTAGGACATCTCATAGTGATATTCCCTTGTGTAATTTCCACTTGAATGTATTGCTATTGAACCACATTAATGCTTTTCTTCTTCAACAAATGAGGACAGTCACTGTAAAGACAACATGATAATGTACACAATTACCAAAAAATGATCTTGTTAATTGATGTAACACTTTGTCTTGCTCACTCCCTATCCTTCACTAGGGTCTCTTTAGGCCAATGTTTTGACTTGATAGGGTACTTAACTATCCCTACACTCTTTAGGTATCTCTACCCAAGATCCCACTCCTTCAACTAGTGCACACCAACAAGAAATACAACGAACTCTTCTCAATACCAATCTAGCTACTAGGACACTCCTAGTCTTGTCTTCACAAATTGAAACACATTCAACTAGAACTTTACTCCATGGAGAGGCTGGCCACTAGGATCTCTATTGGTTTCAATATTACTCCTTCACCTATACTTTTCATTAGTACTTCAATCCGGTTCATCAAACCATACCAATTGCACCCAAAAATAGGCTGCTAGCAATTAGGCCTTTGTCAAGCCTTTTTGTTTATATTAAGCCACCTAAAGGGCTTAGGATTCAGATGCCCTTTATTGAGAACTCCAAGATATCTAAGGTCTTCTCCTCCTAGATTTTTTGTACACCAACTGCTACAGCCATGCCTGAAAACAAGTATTTTGACACAACTTGGACAGTCTGACTAAGAGTTTGTTTTCTTAGCAGCCAAAGAAACTCACCCAATCTTCTAATTTGACTTTGGGCTTCTTTAGATGTGTGTCTACCTCTCCATGAGATTTTAGTTGAAGCAACCAATGCATTCAACTTGTTGTAATCTTCTTGTAATGATTTGTCATCCCTAACTGTGCTCAACTGACTCACCTAGGACATCATTGCAAACATAGAAAATGAGCTTCCCAGGGCCCCTCCTTCCAAACATATAGTACATGGAGTCTCCTCACCCATTCCAAGAGCCCGTACAAAATTGACAATGGAATGATGAGCTAAGACTCCATTTGTTCAACCTGCCTGGTTCAAACCAATGATAGGGTACTTAACAAAAGAATTAACAAACTAGTTGGAATGCTTCAAAACTCAAAAAAAACACAACACAGAATAAAAAAACAACTTGTACTAACTTTTCCAATAGACACTGCGAGCTATCTAATCCATTAATCAACTGAAAACAAAGAAACAAAAAAACTCAAGAATTCACTAAAACCGTGTTACTCTACAAATCTTCTTAATTCCAAATGTTTTTCCCCCCAACCTTTTGCACAGATCGATGGAGGCCTCTTATAGTTGATCTGATGCCTAATTCAATGGTTTCATATAGTTACATAACCATCTTACTTGAAAATGCTCCCTTGCACAAATGTTGTCAATGTTGTGAATGACAACATTGACAACTTGTTACAACCTTTGGGATTTTGGTTCAAAACTTATTGTTCAAACACCATAAGACCCTAACCATGACTTAGTTAGGCTATTTAGACCTCACATAGGCCACTTCTACACTTCTTTGCCCAATTTGACACCTAAATGCTTCATTCCCACTTTTGCCACAATATTGGTAACTTGGGTACAAATTGGCACTTGCCTTCACAAAGGTCACACATGAGGACATCTCACAGTGATCGATTGTCCCTTGTGTAATTGCCACTTGAATGTATTGCTATTGAACCACATTAATGCTTTTCTTCTTCAACAAATGAGGACAGTCACTCTAAAGACAACATGATAATGTACACTCATTGTAAGGATAGTCACAAATGAGGACATCTCACAGTGACTGTCCCTTGTGTAATTGCCGCTTGAATGTATTGCTATTGAACCACATTAATGCTTTTCTTCTTCAACAAATGAGGATAGTCACTCTAAAGACAACATGATAATGTACACTCACTGTAAGGATAGTCACAAATGAGGACATCTCACAGTGACTGTCCCTTGTGTAATTGCTGCTTGAATTACACAAGGGACAGTCATTGTGAGATGTCCTCATTTGTGACAAGGACAGTCACACATGAGGACATCTCACAGTGATTGTCCCTTGTGTAATTGCCACTTGAATGTATTGCTATTGAACCACATTAATGCTTTTCTTCTTCAACAAATGAGGACAGTCACTCTAAAGACAACATGATAATGTACACTCACTGTAAGGACAGTCACAAATGAGGACATCTCACAGTGACTGTCCCTTGTGTAATTTCCACTTGAATTACATAAGGGACAGTCATTGTGAGATGTCCTCATTTGTGACAAGGATAGTCACACATGAGGACATCTCACAGTGATTGTCCCTTGTGTAATTGTCACTTGAATGTATTGCTATTGAACCACATTAATGCTTTTCTTCTTCAACAAATGAGGACAGTCACTCTAAAGACAACATGATAATGTACACTCACTGTAAGGACAGTCACAAATGAGGACATCTCACAGTGACTGTCCCTTGTGTAATTGCCGCTTGAATTACACTAGGGACAGTCATTGTGAGATGTCCTCATTTGTGACAAGGACAGTCACACATGAGGACATCTCACAGTGATTGTCTGTAATGTCCCCTTTTTGGCTAACTTGGAAAACAGGAACAATTACTCCACTTCTCAGACTTACTCTATCAGATACTTACAATTAAACTAAGTAATGGAGGTTACTTAAGATATCAACCGCTATTTCAGATTCAATCACAATATGTGTGCAAGATGATATTGATACCAATATGTTTAATAGCACTGTCGGATATAATGATATGAAATATGCTATGAATATGATGTTTCCTATCACTTATAGTGAATATAATGATGCTATGTCTGATATAAACAATATCGAATATACAATCAATAAGTATTGCTTACAGCAATGTATTTGCTGTGTCTGATATGATGATGTAATTATGCAAATGTGTAATATCGCTATGAGTGATATGTTGCTATTTCAGATTCTAAATTATATGCTTGCAACTTCAAATATTGATGCTGTTTCTAACTATCCTTTCTATCTGTGCAATCATGGTGTTGTCTCTGATCTGCAATGATAAACTTGAAACCAATTTGCCAAAGGCAGATGCTCTATTGAGTATATCCAAATATGGATAAGTAAATAAAGTTCTAATGATGCCTTGAGTGACTGACGAGAATGCATTCTTATATTGTCTTTAACAAATGAAGAGATGCTATGAATGAGACGTGTCTTGTTTCTTCCTCCATGTCCCTTTGTTAATCACACCTTTCCATAATCCGACAATTCACATAATATTATTTCATTATTTTCTGATCATAGATAACTCCCAGATTGACTCAATATCAAATCTTTTTATGAAGGTAATCTTCCCTAATTGGTAGTGCAACCAGTAGTTAACATCCATTGTGTTTGTATTAGTTTGGTCTAACTATCATTAGTATTTAGTCAATCGATATTAACTCTTGCCTTATCCCATATTGTTATGATTATATCCAATCTTTCTACTCTGATATAAGTCGATATCATTTTCTGATAATTGTCCATTTATTGGTTGATTGCTGGTAATGGAGTTTGATCTTCAAATTGACTTCCATTCCTGTTAATACTTAAGGATACATTGTACTTATTATCCATGACTGATGCCTCATTCATCAATAGCTTGTGATATAATCACTGATGCTTTTGTGTTTCTACAAGATGTGGTTTATCTCAGACAATCGATAATCTTTCAATCCTTTAGTCGATATCCTCCTATGTGGTGTCTATTGATATAGATAGTAGAATTAAATCTAGTTTATGTTATTGTCATGATAACATAGGAAGTGATGGTGCATATTTTCTAGCGGGTCTTCATGTTTGATATTGCTTTATCGGATATGTCATTGTCTAAACTTGTGCAATTAATGATTATTTATAATATATGAATGGTTATCCTTCTTGCTTATCAATACATCTTCTGAAACACATAGCGACCTATCCCTTATTCATATCATGTTGATCTTGACTTCATAGTATTTGGTTCATTAATCATCCTCTCATGGTATCGATGTGTAATGACTAGTGATTGTTGTATCACTTCTTCATTCCTCATCGTGATAGATAATGCAGATGTTTAATGTAGATGTATATAGATTACAGATATTCGATATTGCTTTAAACGTTATTATTATTATTATTATTATTAATGTTATTGTTATTATTAAATATTATAATTAATGATGTTAGTAATATTAATAATATTATAATAAATATTATTATAGTGATAACATATTATTTTATATTGAGAGGTTTATTAATATTATTTATATATTAAAATTATTATATCAATAATTGATTTAATATTATTACTTAATATATTATTATAATATAATATATATAATTTATTAATAATTATTTATTATTAATTTATATTATAATTATAATCATAATTATATTATTTATTAATATTTTAATATTATTTAATTAACATATTACTTATTATGCTAACTATATATTATTATTATCTTTTGATAATAATTATATATTATTGTTATATACCGTTAATAATAGATTATTATATATCATCTAATCATTTTATTATTATACTAAGTTCAATATGTCACGGCTCATGACATTGTCCCTTGTGTAATTGCCACTTGAATGTATTGCTATTGAACCACATTAATGCTTTTCTTCTTCAACAAATGAGGACAGTCACTCTAAAGACAACATGATAATGTACACTCATTGTAAGGACAGTCACAAATGAGGACATCTCAAAGTGACTGTCCCTTGTGTAATTTCCACTTGAATTACACAAGGGACAGTCATTGTGAGATGTCCTCATTTGTGACAAGGATAGTCACACATTAGGACATCTCACAGTGATTGTCCCTTGTGTAATTGCCACTTGAATGTATTGCTATTGAACCACATTAATGCTTTTCTTCTTCAACAAATGAGGACAGTCACTCTAAAGACACCATGATAATGTACACTCACTGTAAGGACAGTCACAAATGAGGACATCTCATAGTGACTGTCCCTTGTGTAATTGCCACTTGAATGTATTGCTATTCAGCCACATTAATGCTTTTCTTCTTCAACAAATGAGGATAGTCACTCTAAGGACAACATGATAATGTACACTCACTGTAAGTGTACATTATCATGTTGTATTACAAATGGACCTTATGTTGGTCAGGATATAAGTGCAAAAAAAAAAAGGAACGTTGTCATTTGTGTTTTCAACAGTGCCGAGAGAGATTCCCTCCGCGAAATCAAGCGAGTTATCATTTGTGTTTTGAACAAAGCGGGTTGTCATTTGTGTTTTGAACAGCACCGAGAGAGATTCCCTCCGTGAAATCAAGCGGGTTGTCATTTGTGTTTTCAACAGCGCCGAGAGAGATTCCCTCCGCAAAATCACAGCTACAATTTCTGAGTACGTTGGGTTTATTTTTCTTTTGTCATTATTATTTAATCTGGTATTCAGCTGTTAGAGAGCTGTTAGAGAGCTAAAATCAAACCAACTTCCAAAGCATCAAATGTCACTATTACAACTTCCAGGCAAATTTTATCATCCAACCACCATCCGTACAGCCGTACAGAGTTCATTTTTCACCAGAAATGCACTAAAATAGGGTTATTTTTATTTTTTATGAAAGCAAAATGATTACAATACTGGTTCTCTGTCTGTCTTCGACCATTTGAAGCCTAAAATAGGCTCTCCAAATGTTGGTTCAACCATCTAGGTGGTTAGAACAGTTTATCCAACAAATGTCAACTTTTCTAAGCAACTTTTAAAGTTGCATTACAACTTTGCAAACAACTTTGCTGAGAAGGTTAAAAATACGTTGTGAAACTTTAGGAACCTTATTAAAGTTATTTTGGACCTTCAAACTTCTTAACAACATCTAAAAGACACCTAGTAAACACTTACTATGCTCATTTCATCCAAGGACTCAAAAGATGCCCAAGGTTTATAAGTCACCAAGGGGTCTTGTGTCCAACAAGTGGATGTTTATAAGGAGATAAAATCAATCCTTAATATTTATTACAAACCAAGAAAACATCTAAAACTCCTATTCTAATTTATTGTCATTCAAAAAGACTCTGATTTGTCATTCAAAAAGACTCTGATTTGTCAATCAAAAGGACCTTTCACCAGTCAATCCTTCAAAGCTCCAAGGTGAAAATCTTATGTTCCAATTGATAGGATTTGACTCCTTGGCTTCATGGCAACTTCCTTCAATCATGGTGTCTTTGGCTTGCATTAGGGATGCCCTGCATCAAATAGCAATGCATTCAAGTGGCAATTACACAAGGGACAGTACATGCCCATTAAAGTTGGTGTTTTGTTATCCAGCATGACAATGGAGACAACATACTCTGTGTCAATTTTACTAATCAAATTTCCCTCCGCCAGGCAAAGCAACAATCTGGGTATGATAAGGTGAAATTTTGTAGTCCTTTTGGGTATGATAACAGTTCCAGTTTCCAATAAGATGGTTCATTTTTATAATCTAGCTTCAATTTCTCTTGTGAAAATCTTTTTTTCATTTTATGGGTGGTAAAATATAATTATTATGCTAGAGGTGTGTACTTATGGATGATAATGAAACAAAATGATAAGATTTAAGACTCTTGTTTTTTTTTTAAATAGCAATTTAAGTTTCCTTCTATTATAAATTACTGTTTTTCTATTTTTTAATGTATCTTTCCAGATCTTTTATATCAATTTTATTTATGAAATATAAATATATTAATAATGTTTTAGTGTTTTTAGGATTAGTTTATATCAATTCTATGTATCATCATTCGTCATTCAATTGTCAGTATTATTAATTTAGACTGTGCAATTGTAGAACTACTCGAATATGGGTTGGATGGATACTCAAGCAAGGGAACCCTCCTCAAATATCTCAAGCAGTGAACTTGGAAAAATGTGTCCTGAAGGAACCCTTTCCATCAGAGAGATAAAAGTACAAACAAGTAAAAGAAACAGGCTCTGCAAATATGTTTTTGAGAAGAAAAATGATAGATTATTCGAGTATGGTTCATGAGGTATATCTAAAAAGACATTTTTTTTCTTATTATAATAAAAGAGGAAGTTGTGAATGTCAAAGTTGAGTGAAACAAAAATTATTTTCATCAAATTTTGTTAGGCTTGCTTTTGGGAATAGTTTCTTACAATATTGCTATTAAGATTTTTATTGTGTAGTTTTTAGATTAGGTTTATAAAATTATATTTCATGAGTAGTGATTCATATTAATCAATTAACGATACTTTTGGAAGGTATTTTCAATGTGTCAAATTTTGATATTTTTACAAGAATTAGATTGTGTAATTTTTTTAATTAAAGTCATTGACTCATATTTCATAAATAATAGTTCTCATGAATCCATCTCTTATAAGATTGAATAGTCTATTTAGGAAGTATTTCTGATAGTATGTCAAATTATGATATTACTATTACCATTAGATTGCATGGCTTTGAAGTCAACCTCGTTGACCCATATTCTTCTCTGTAGATGCTACTATGTGCTAGGGAACTTCTTAGAATTGTTGGTATATTCTTACAACTTGTTACACTTGGGATATTCTTCTCTGTAGATGCTACTATGTGCCGCGGTCCAAACGGGCCCATAAATGTGGTTGAATAGCAATACATTCAAGTGGCAATTACACAAGGGACAGTCACTGTGAGATGTCCTCATGTGTGACTGTCCTTGTCACAAATGAGGACATCTCACAGTGACTGTCCCTTGTGTAATTTCCACTTGAATGAGGACAGTCACTAGAAAGACAACATGATAATGTACACATACAATGAGTGTACATTATCATGTTGTCTTTACAGTGGCTGCCCTCATGTTGTATATTCTTCTCTGTAGATGCTACTATGTGCTAGGGAACTTCTTAGAACTGTTGGTATATTCTTACAACTTGTTACACCTGGGATATTCTTCTCTGTAGATGCTACTGTGTGCTATGGTCCAAATGGGCCCATAAATGTGGTTGAATAGCAATACATTCAAGTGGCAATTACACAAGGGACAGTCACTATGAGATGTCCTCATGTGTGACTGTCCTTGTCACAAATGAGGACATCTCACAGTGACTGTCCCTTGTGTAATTACCACTTGAATGAGGACAGTCACTATAAAGACAACATGATAATGTACACAAGTACCGTGAAGGTAGTTGCAAGTTAGGGCTGTTTCATTGCATACCCGAAACAATGAAGATGTTACGGTCCACAAAATGTTTGTGCTTGAAAGATGAACAAATAAAATTAAACTTCTAAATAACCAAAGCCGCTAACAATAAATTCAACACAGATATGTCCTCATTTCTGGGTATTTTAGCTCTGTAACAGCTGAATACCAGATTACATAATAATGACAAAAGAAAAATAAACCCAACGTACTCAGAAATTGTAGCTGTGATTTCGCGGAGGGAATCTCTCTTGGCACTGTCGAAAATACAAATGACAACGTTTCTCTACATTATCATGTTGCCTTTATAGTGACTGTCCCTTGTGTAATTGCCACTTGAAGGAGGACAGTCACTGTAAAGACAACATGATAATGTACACTTACAGCCCGTGTACATTATCATGTTGTCTTTAGAGTGACTATCCTCATTTGTTGAAGAAGAAAAGCATTAATGTGGCTGAATAGCAATACATTCAAGTGGCAATTACACAAGGGATAGTCACTGTGAGATGTCCTCATTTGTGACTATCCTTACAGTGAGCATACATTATCATGTTGTCTTTATAGTGACTGTCCTCATTTGTTGAAGGAAAAAAGCATTAATGTGGTTCATTAGCAATGTATTCAAGCGGCAATTACACAAGGGATAGTCACTCTGAGATTTCCTCATTTGTGACTATCCTTACAGTGAGTGTACATTATCATGTTGTCTTTATAGTGACTGTCCTCATTTGTTGAAGGAAAAAAGCATTAATGTGGTTCAATAATAATGTATTCAAGCGGAAATTACACAAGGGATAATCACTCTGAGATTTCCTCATTTGTGACTATCCTTACAGTGAGTGTACATTATCATGTTGTCTTTACAGTGACTGTCGTCATTTGTTGAAGGAAAAAAGCATTAATGTGGTTCAATAGCAATGCATTCAAGTGGCAATTACACAAGGGACAGTACATGCCCATTAAAGTTGGTGTTTTGTTATCCAGCATGACAATGGAGACAGCATACTCTGTGTCAATTTTACTGATCAAATTTCCCTCCGCCAGGCAAAGCAACAATCTGGGTATGATAAGGTAAAGTTTTTGCAACAATTTCTTGCTGCTGCTAAGGTTACCATTGTTTATGGTTTCTATTATATAGTTCTATCTATATTGCTATATGGCCTTTTGTTTAGGATTAAGTAGATGAGGGAAAATATTTCTTTTGTGGATTATAAACAAAACATTGAATTATTTCAGAGAACAGATCTAAATCTATAAGATGCTACGATGGAGCACATGACCATGTACTTGTGAATATTAGGATCCATGTTAATCAAATGACTGCTTTATGTAAATTACTTTTGAGTAAGTAAAAGGCAATACAATTTTTTGAAGTGTGCAAGGATTTTTATGATATACAGGTGTACGAAGAAATGAATCTGTGTTGTTTTGTATCAATATCAAACAATCTGATATATTTTCATGTTTTTATAATCTATTTTGCAGATGAAAACTATCCAACAGATAAAGATTGGGAACTTCTCCCAGCATCTATACCTGCATCTCTCTTATATACTACAAGTTGCTTGTCATCAGAAATTGCAGTTCCCTCATGTGACATTGATGGTGAAGTGTTCTTTTCAGAACCATCATCTGTGGTTACCAATGCTCCTGTTTTAGGCAATAAGTTTGTTGCATTCCATGAGCCATTGGTCAAGTTTCTTCTACGAACTTCTGATGCCTCAAAATCTAAGCAGCACCTACGCATGCCTCGTTGTGGTTGATTATCATTCTGTACATGAATTATAATGAGTAATCAGTTTTGGGCCTTAGAATCTTGTATGTAACATGCACAGTCATTTCATGGCTAAATGAATCTATTTTAAAAGCATCAACTTTTCTTACATGATGCTGGATACATAAGTAGAACAAGCGTATATCAAATTGGAAGCAATCAGAACTCCACAATGACATATTATTTAGAGTACTCTTCAGTTTAAGTAATAATGCATATATTGACACTGTAAAGACAACATGATAATGTACACTCACTGTAAGGACAGTCACAAATGAGGACATCTCACAGTGATTGTCCCTAGTGTAATTGCCACTTGAATGTATTGCTATTCAGCCACATTAATGCTTTTCTTCTTCAACAAATGAGGATAGTCACTGTAAAGACAACATGATAATGTACACTCACTGTGAGTGTACATTATCATGTTGTCTTTAGAGTGACTATCCTCATTTGTTGAAGAATAAAAGCATTAATGTGGCTGAATAGCAATACATTCAAGTGGCAATTACACAAGGGACAGTCACTGTGAGATGTCCTCATTTGTGACTATCCTTACAGTGAGTGTACATTATCATGTTGTCTTTACAGTGGCTGTCCTCATTTGTTGAAAGAAAAAAGCATTAATGTGGTTCATTAGCAATGTATTAAATAATTTTATTTTTTTAATCCACCCACGGGAGTCGCAATTGCGATGGGAGCCCGTCATAATGCGATGCAGGCGCCCGTCGCAATTGCTTGGGAGGCCCGTCGCCATTGCGACGGCCCTCCGAAGCCATGCGACGGGGGGGCGACGCCCATGCCGCTAACAAATCTTAGCGACATTGCGATGGGAGGGTGCCGCATTTGCGACGGCTACCCATAGACGTCACAATTTGCGACTAAAAAATAGCGACGTCTATGGGTGTTGCTATTGCAACACATAGCCGTCGCAATTGCGACACATAGCCGTCGCAAAATGCCCCCAAATGTATTAGTGAGGAATGGTGTAACCTTGAGGAGTGACCAATAGTATGTCAGCCCCAGAACCTCCTTGAGTATAGGAGCCATCAAAGTATAACTTCCATGTTTTTGCTTCTATGTTTACAATGGCAGAATCAAGAAATTCCACTTGAATAGTTTGTGTAGAAGTCATGGGATTTTCAGATAATTGATCTGCTATCACTTTCCCTTTTATTGCCTTTCTATTGACATACTCAATGTCAAATTCACTCAATATCATAACCCACTTGGCTATCCTACCTATTAAGGCAGTTTTGCTTAACAAATACTTGAGAGGGTCAATTTTGGCAATTAGCTTGACCTTATGCATCAACATATAATGTCTCAACTTTTGAGATGCAAACACCACTGCTAGGAAAGCTCTTTCCATGAATGTGTAATTAAGTTCATATTTAATCAATGTCCTACTCAAATAGTAGATAGCTCTTTCCTTTCCTTGTTCATCCTCTTGTGCCAAAAGCACTCCTAGGGATCTTTCGGTAGCCGATATGTATAGAAGCAATGCTTTGCCCTTGATTGGTGGCATGAGAATAGGTGGATTTATCAAATAGGTCTTCAATAATGTGAAAGCTTGATCACATTCCTTATCCCACATGAATATAGTATCCTTATGTAGCAATATGGTGAAGGAATGACATTTTTCAACCAATTGAGAAATAAACCTTCTCATGGATTGTATTTTGCCTTGTAAGGATCTCATTTGGCTGATGTTCCTAGGTATCTCCATGTCCATTATGGCTTGTACTTTCTCTGGGTCTAGTTCAATTCCTTTAGCAGAAACTATATAGCCTAATAACTTACGTGATTGGACACCAAAGGCACATTTCTTTGGGTTTAATCTAACTTTGAATTGTTCCAACCGAATGAATATATTTCTTAGAATTTGGAGGTGTTCTTCTCTTTTGTGGGACTTTGCTAGTATGTCATCCACATAATCCTCTAAAAAGGTGTGCATCATGTCATGGAAGATAGTTGTCATGGCCCTTTGATATGTGGCTCTGGCATTTTTAAGGCCGAAGGGCATGACATTCCAACAAAAGGTTCCCCAAGGGAAAGTAAAGGTTGTCTTTTCTTGGTCTTCGGGAACAATTTTTATCTGATTGTAGCCATGAAAACCATCCATTAATGAGTACATGGAGTGACCAGCTGTCAAATCCACTATGGCATCTATGCTTGGAAGTGGGAAATCATCTTTAGGACATGCGAGATTCAAGTCTCTAAAATCCGTACACACATGAATAGATTTATCATGCTTTATGACTGGTACAATGTTAGAGATCCATTCAGCATATGCTATTTCTCTTATAAATCCAACCTTTAACAATTTTTCCAATTCTGCCTTCACTAGGAGAGCCACATGTGGGTGCATTTTTTGTAACTTTTGCTTCACGGGTTTAACCCTGGGTCTAACATTCAAATGATGCATTATGAAATCAGGATCCAATCTAGGCATGTCAGCATATGACCATGCAAAGTTCACTTGTTGTTCTTGGAAAAACTTGATGAAATCCTCTCTTTCTAAAGGTGTAAGTGATGCTTCCAAGTGTATAAATTTTGGATCCAATTATGTCCCAATGTTGACCTTTTCTGTCGGTTCTATAAGAATAGGTGACCTTTCTTCCTCATGTTCAGACAAGGTATCCAATCTCTCTTCCTTTTGTGCCATAGTTGGGTTTTCACCATAGGAAACATCTTTTATCTTTATTTTTTTTGGTTCTAGTGGTGCCACATAGTGGTTTTCATCACTAAAACTTTTCATTTTTTTATTTTTTTACATTTTTTTCTTTTGACTAAGAGAATGGACCCCCGCTGTTCTCATCATGTCTGTATCAAATTCATTGGTGAAAGAGGGTTCAACTACATTAAGGTATTGGCTCATTGCTTGGTCATTTGGAAAATAAAGTAAGTCATTTGGCTCCATTTGGTCCCAATCAATGAGGTCTGGATGTATCAAAAGTAAGGATTCATTGGGTAAAATGTCATCAATAGGGTTTATGGACATGACTTCATTTGAGGGTTCATACATTGTATCATTTAGATCTATGATGTGAGCTTCCTCGAGATGGTCCATGGAAGAAGGGTCAAAATCCCCTTCACTTGAGTCCTCATCGACTTCTATAGGAAATAGCATGGGAAAAGCCACGAGTGGATTAAAACTAACATTTGAATCTCCCACCTCTGAAGGCATCCAAAATGTCTCTATCCATGACGGACTTGTATATGTTTGTCCTATGTTAAGACCTTGTATATTAGGTTCTTCATTGACTTGAGTATCTTGCCTTGGAATCTTTGCATATGTGTGTATTGTGATTACTTCCTTGTCTTGACATGACTCATCCAATAGGGTATCCCACTCATAATCTTGGGAGTCATCACTATCTCCATCGAATTCTAAGGCATTTACTTGAGGATAAAAGTCTTGCATTGGGCTGGAGCTTTCACCTTTGTATTGGTAATCTACTCCAGATTTTTCTTCTTTTGCCCTCCAAGTAGGTTCAATGGGTTCTAGTAATCCTCTATTTCTTTGGCCTAAGGGTCCTCTTCCCTTGTATCCCATCTTCTACATTATCTCAAACCCTTTCCCATATTGCTCGGTTTGTATATTAACATGCTAGATTCTTTCCATGGGAGTGTCTGAAATATCTTCATCATCATGATAAAGCCATTGAAGGACTTCATTCTCCTCTTTGTCGAATGCTGCTTTGTCACTTTCTCTTACAAAGTAAGAGTTGTATTTATGAGGTAAGTGTTCTTTGGATGGTTTTCCATGTGTCCTTGGAGATGTGGGCATGTCAAATAGGGAAACAAAGTATTCCCCTACTCCTTTTGAACTAATTTTGCATTGTTTATCAAATGCCTCCATCATCTCATCCATTTTCTTGTAGTTTTTCTTTTTAGCTTCATCTTTTTCTTCTCTTGTAGGTTTTTAGGGTACTATCTCTGATTTGGGAGTTTGATATGAACCCTCATTAGTAATTGGACCCTTGTAGCTCATCTTTTCCTTTCCCTTAGTTGATGTCATTGAGCTAGCTTGAGGAGGGTTTTGAGTAGCATTCAATGTTTTGATAGGATCATCCATTTTGGTATTTTCAATGGTGGCTCTTTGAATGATTCCTTCCTGGTTATGTGGAATGAATAGCTCATGAATGGGTTTGAGTGCATTACAATATTGAAACGGGTTTGAGTCTCCTCCAACCGTGATTTCTTCACCCATGTACGAGAATTTGATGCATTGGTGGTACGTGGATGGGGCTGCTTGCATCTCATGAATCCATGGTCTCCCCAACAAAATATTATAATTTAACTTCATGTCTAATACTTGGCAATTGGTGTCCTTCTTGATGGGTCCCACTTGTATGGGCAATATGATCATGCCTTTAGAGGCCCTTTCAGCTTCATCATAAGCCTTGATAGTGATTTTTTTTGTAGGGTCAATGAAAGACTCGGACAACCCTAAGGATTTAATAAGACTTAATTTACAAATGTTAAGACCAGCTCCTCCATCAATGAGGGCTCGTTTGACTCTATGGCATTCAATCAAAACCTCTATATGCAATGGTAGATTTTGGGGATGGGTGATAGACATGTCATCTTGGTCGGAGAATGACAAGCAATGAGGTGCAATGAGATGACCTACCATGTTTTGGAACTTTCCCTCTTCTAAGTTAGTAGGAACATTCATCTCTATTAGAGATTTTTCTAAAATTTCCTTATGGTTAGGGAATAGCTTTAATAGCTCCAAGATAGAGATTTGCATTGGAGTTCTTTGCAACTGATCTACCAAGCTATAAGGTTTTGTTGTTGTAGAAGATTGTTTGATCACAATGTTGGATTTCAGAGTGCTGATAACTTTGGGAGAAACTCCTTGTAAGGTAATCTTTGAAGCTTTCCCTCTTGTAATGACATTTGATGCCTCTTTTTGGGACTGTTCATTGATTATTATAGCATTCACAATGTTATCATAAGGTGGTGCAAAGTTAATGTTATTGCTGCTTTGCTTCTGGCTATTAGATGACTCCCCTTTGTCATGTTTGTAGAAGGGTTGCTTGAATGTTGTATGGTCTTCATTGCTTTTGGGTCCATCAATGGTGATCATGCCATTATCGATTAAGTCTTTCACTATATTCTTTAGCTGCAAGCATTCATTTGTTGTGTGCCCTCGAATTTTGTGGTACTCACAATGGCTATTAGCACTCCACCAACAAGGCTTGTTATTTGGCTCATAAGGTTGAATGATGGGTAAAGTAAAGACATTATTAGCCATGAGATTCTTTAATGCCTTTTCAAGGGGTTCACCCAAGGGTGTGAAGTTCCTTTGAGGAGTGGGCACCAAATATTTATCAAATTTATTATTTCTTGCATTATTTCCTTGGTTTCCCTTATTGGCATTGTTGTTATTGGAAGGTGCATTGGATGTCTGATTGGCATTATTCACCTGATTAGGTGTCCTTGTAAGAGAAAATGGGACCACCTTCAAGTTGCTAGACTCCACCACACCATCATTAACAATTCCCTTATTGTTGTTCTTATACTGACTATTACTATTGAACCAATTATTCTTCTGATTGTTGCCATTGTTGGAGTTATTGTTGTTGGAGTTGTTCTTATTATCTTTATACAATTTTAGTTCTCCACTTTTGACCAAAAATTCCTCTATTATTACTCAGTTTTCAATTAGATCCTAGAAGGTCTTGGGACATTGCATTCGTAATTGGTAATTCAACTCATTGCTTAAACTATTTATGAAGGTATCCATCTTCTCTTTTTCAGGTACGCTCATAGGATATCTTGCAAAAATTATCCTCCATCTTTGTAGAAAAGTGAGGAATGCCTCTCCATACTTTTGTTTAGTGTTACATAATGTTATCATCGTGACCTCATGCTTCATGTTGTATGAGTAATGGGCCATGAATTTCAAAGCTAGCTCTTCAAAAGTCTTAATGTCGGAGGGTAACTTAGAAAACCACTCCATAGCCATGCCTCCTAAGCTTTGCAAAAATAGTCTCATTAAATATGTTGTATCATGTATGAACTCTAGGCTCAATGCACAAAACTCACGTAACTGGTCTTGGGGATCTGATGTTCCTTCATACTTGTCATACTTGGGGAACACTACATTGATTGGGAATGGCACCATGACCAAGCTTTTATCAAATAGGAATGGACACAATGCTTCTATGGAGAAAGGCTTGGGAGCTCTGCTTTGCTTAATGGTATCCAATTGCATTTGGAACATCTTGAACTGCTTATTCATGATGTCTAAGGTACTCTCCTCAACTTCCGGTAGTTTGAGTTGGTTAACATCGTAGTCACAGGGAAGCTTGAGGCCTTTTTGTGCTAAGTCCAGAAAGCACTTTTCTCTATCTCTATCCATTGCCTTTTCCATGAGCTTTTGGAAATAGGGACATTAGATAGCCTCACTAACCTTTTTGTCTGTGGCATCTTCTGTTGGTGCTTCGGTGTTATTTTTATTGTGAGTGTTGTCAATCCCTTGATCATTTTGATCTGCCCCTCCATTATTGGTATTGCCTTGGTTATTTATGTCAATGCCCCCATTATTGGCATCACCTTGGTTAATGGGATCAATGCCACTATTGTCTTTACCACCCAAACTACCATAGTACATCATGTTGTCTTCCCCTTCTTGTTCAGGTGATTTTTGGGGTATTCTAGGAGTGGTAGACTCATCTCCTGGGTAAGGGAGCTCTTGTCTCAAATAGGTCCCATCTGCTTGCAAGTTTTTTTTTATGTAGTAAGATCTAGTAAAAGTAGGCATGAACCTTGGAGAAGAAGAGTCAATATTACTCGGGGTCTAATCCTTTGTTGAGTTTGCAACAATGATGTAGAAATAGGATTTTTTTGACTGAACTGAAAGTTGGAGTAGTAAGAACACGCAAAAGGATACTCAAATATGTGCTCAAAATTTTTTGACCTCCCCTTTAAATACTCTCCATTTTCCCTTTTAGATTTTTGGGCGTCACTAGCCTGAGTGTAGGCGTGACTAAAACTGCTATACACATGAACTAGTTTATCATTAAGCGGCACACTGTAGATGTACAGGCAGTACTTTGCTATTATTAAGTGAGTTTCCAATTTTTACCAGGCATGTTTTAAAATATTCTAGGTGTGACTTCACTATGTCTATGCATTTTTAAACAAGTCACAAGCATGACTGAACCTCTGATAGGCGATTTTGTTTTGTGCATAAGCGGCACTTCTCTGACTAGTTTGTAAGATTTTGGATTTTTAAACGTTTAAGATCAGGTCTTTTGAAATTTCTTTGTTTGAAAATAGAAAAACAATCGCAACACACACATCACTTTGTCATCATGTCCCTAAAAACACTCTAGTGTGTATATTCTCGAACATTTTCACATGTATAGCACAAGAAAGAATTCCAAACAGCCTACCTAAAGTCAATTTTGGCTTGTAAACATGGCTCTATAAGGTGGCCTTACTATTTTATCCAAGTTTTGTTAAGGATTTCATTCAAATAGATCTCAAACTTTCATCCCCCAAGTATGTTAAGGGGTTTCCCACATGCACCGAGGTACGATTTTGCGCAGTCCATGAGGACTACTAGAGGAAATTCAAAAATTTTAAGATTCATTTGTCATACACCCCATTAAGGATGTATGCATTTTGTTTTATAGTGGGTTGGATCCCCGCAGCAAAAAGTGAGTGTATCCCACTTTGGGCTATCCCTCTCATCAGCCTTGTTAAGGCAAACTCGGGAGGTGAGCCCACTAAATCTCTATTTTATCTAGCATGTTCATTGAAAGCAAGAAAATGGAATTAAGGTTAAGTTTTTGGGAATTTGGCTCACCTAAAAGGTGAAGAGAATATCCCTAACTTTCCCTTTAGTTCCTCAAACACTCAAGCAATAAGGTTCTTTTTCAATCTTGTAACAAAGAGATTCTTAGAAATGGAAGTGTTTGGTCAAATTCCTCATTTTAATTAAGCTATGTTTAAAATAAATGTCGCAATCTAATCAAGTGCAAGCTTGAATAGGAGAATACCTTTCCTTGTAGCTAGCCTAAGCTAGGGGCATTTTTGAAAGGTTTTATCATTGTTTTTCACTCACCTTGGCAAGATCCTCCACCAAATGTGCTTGTCCACCAGCAAGTTAGTCAACACTAACAAACACTATGAGGGGAAACCAAAATCGAAATTGGAAAGAACAACACTTATGTATGAATCTTCTAGAGCTTATTTGCAAATTTTCAAATAAAAACTTGAATTAAGGACTAAAGAGCGAATTAAGAGAGACAAATTTATTTTTGTAAGCTTCAATCACAGCAAGGTATTTCTGATATACCTGATTGTCTTCTTCTTGTGTTGACTCAAGAATGGCTTTGATATGTGCTTTGTTCTCTTTCTTAATTTTCCTTGCTAGTGCCTTTCCCTCTTGGTTGAATCAACTTTCAGGTTTCTGCACCTTTGGATATCTGTTCATTTACTGTTAAATCACATAAACAAAATGTTAGATGAGTGATTTAATCAATTAAATAGTAAATACAGACAACATGTAGTAGGTGACATCATCCAGCTAATAGGCGAAAACAAAATGTTCACAGGCGTAATTTTACAGATATCGAGTGACACTCTACAGTGCTACAGGCGATACTAAAATTCACAAAAGTGTGTACAGTTTATTCCTAAGTGTGAGAAAAACTTAAAATTACACAAAATGGTTATTGCTAAGAAATATTTTAATAACAGTAAGCGATAACAGAAATATTCAAAGCGTGACTGTTATTACAAATTGCTAAGCAAAGTCTACACTTAAGCGACAACAAAATTTAAGGAGGTGAAACTCCCTGAGTCACAGGCATGACTTTAAGATCCAAAGGCTAAATAAGTCACTTTTCATAGGCGTGAGTGTATGATCCATGAGCGACTATGAAGGAAGTAATGTTGTAGCAAAGTCTCATGCCAGGTGTGAATCTCTAGATAAAAGGCATCAATACAGAGATTGTAGGTGGCAGTAGAATGAGTGCAGGTGTGAACAGATCTCCTATAAGCGTGACTTCACCAATTTCCTGCAAGATAAACATGGAAAATAAAGAATACAAGCATGCAAATGAAGATCTAAATGATGAAATGAGGCCTAGGGCCCCACGGTGGGCACCATTTGTGTGATGATGAATATCACCTTCATGAAATTAAGATCTAATAGCATCAATTTAAAGAAAATACTATGCAAATCTAATTAAAATTGAAACTATAATCTATAACATCGCATGGTTCTCTAGAAAGAAGTGGTAAGTGAAGCTCTTAGCTAAAATCCTCACTAGTGACACCTCTAAAATGAGAAATTATGCTGCTATATGCTTCTAAAATGCTTCTATTATGATTCTACCATGCTTCTAGCTCAAAATGACACAATTATTATGCTAAATGTTTAAAATGCTCTTAGAATGCTTTTCAATTGCCTATAGTAACAATGCTTTACAAATGAAATTCTAATATGATAATTGCTCTCAAAATGCTCTATATTTATAGTAAATGTCCAAGGGTAGAGGGTAGAGTGAAGTAATCATGGTTAACCCTTGGTTGAGTCAAATACTTTTCTTTGTTCATAAATGGGGGGACAAATGAGGGGACAATCCTTTAAATTGTTTGAAAGCTTTGGACAATTTAAATGTTTGAGTGATTTGTGTCTTTTTGTCCTCAATTCTCATTGGTTCATCAACTTTGTTGAAAGAAATTAGGATTTACTGAATTCAATTAATTAATTAAATTTAGTCATGTAAGGGTAATGGGTTCATTTTGATTTTTGATTAAAACAACTATACAATTAATTAATTAAAATCAATTATATAGTGTTTTTGGTCCCTTTAAGCTTTGATTTAATTATTTAACATCATTATTTAATTTCTCCTTTGCTTTAATTGATTTTGTCCCACTTTATTTAATTATGTCCATTTTTAATTGATTTGATCCATTTTGATGATTTAGTGCATTTTAATGATTTTAAGCCATTTTATTGATTTTTGCAATTTAAAAGCACTTGTCCAATTTTGTGTTTCTACAACATGAAACACAACAAACCCAAATGATGAAACTAAAGCAAGGGCCAAATCCTAGAGCACCCAGAAATACCAAGATAAAGGGTCATTCAATGCAGTCGTAGGCCTTGGTGAAATCAATCTTCAGAAATAAAGCTTGTTGTTTGAAGTGTCAGGCCCATCCCATGACTTCTCAAATAGCAATCACTAAAGATGGCCTTATTGTTATTTTTGTTATCTTGACTCTGAAGATTGAGGTTGCATTCTCCTAAACAATTTTGTGGATATGTGTATACATTTAAAAATTAATAGAAATTGACACACCTATTCATCATAAAAATGATGAAACAAAGGTCTCACTTTAGCTAAGCAAATATACTACTACACCACAAAGTTCTCCACTTGACAACCTTCCTGATTATAATAAAGTTGAAATTATGTAACAATTTTTTTATAAGTATGGAACAAAGAACATTAAAGAGGTGGTCAAATAATTATGGCCTTGATTATTTGACACCCATCTCATTTCGCTAAAATTGGAAATGGGCATGTTGGCTAGAGAATCTATCATTACTCTGCAAAATTGTGAAGTAATTTCATTTTGCAGACATGAAGTAATTTTGCCAAATGGATATCAATAAACAATTAAAATAGATAAAACCAACCTAAAATCCTATGAAAATGGATTTAAAACTCAAAAAAACCAGGAAAAAAAACCTAACCGAGACAATTAAAAACAAAAGTTTAAACTATTATTATTCAGACATCCTCTCAATATCCTATATGAACTAGAAATATCTCTACATACCTTGCATTAAAAAAATTTAGGAGAGTCGTTTCCTTAAAAACCTAGTGGAGAAGGGAAAGTGAAGGATTTCGATGCCTTAGCGGCTTTGCAAAGAATGTCGTTGCCTCAGCCGCTTTTCCAAAGTGAAGAATTTTGTTACCTCAACCGCTTTGTAGAGAATGTCGTTGCCTCATATACTTTTCAAGAATGTCGTTGCCTCAGCCGCTTTGCCAAAGTGAAGAATGTCATTGCCTTCCACTTTTCCAAAGTGAAAATTCCCTAACGTGGACCCCAAATTTTATTTTCTTTGCACGCGGACCCGATAGCTTTAAAAAATGGGGGTTGAAAAAAGTGGATTTTGGCCCTCAAATTCCAATTCCACCTTTTCAAGTGGAAGATTTAAATGCTCATTTTGGGCCAAAATGAGCATTTACATCTTCCTATTCTATTTTCATATTGCACTCCCAAACTGAGGATTCGACGAAATCAAAAATCGTAAATGCCAATTCCAAGCTAATTCCCACAACCAAATGAGCCCTTACAGTCTTGAATGAATGTAAGGGGGTTGCAATTTATTTTTTAAAATGTAACACTTTTCTTACAAAATATTTGATATGGGCATCTCTAGAAAGGATAGAAGGACACACATTTAAAATGAAAATCTCTAGAAAGGATGGAAGGACAAGCTTCAATAGGAGAAAATGTTGGTCTGACTAAAGAGCTCGTACAAAGTATTTCGAATCCAATGGATTGGTCAAATTGTCCCTATTTCTACTCCAATTTGTACTTTTTTCTTTAGTAAGAATTTATTTTTTCATATATATAAATATAGGTTGAGAATGATGATACACTCCCTCTTGTAAATAAACCTTATGTTTAAGGGTAATCTACAAATCTTTTGATAGATAGAGGAGGTTTTAGAGAAGCTTGCAAAGGAAGTTGAAACCCACGTGAAGCATGTAGTCTAGATGTCTAATAAATTGACTGATAAGGAATTTTATGATGATGTTATGAAGGGTGTCTTTCCAACTTCCTTTTCATTTTATGTTGTTTTATAATCAAGCCTTTACTAATGGAGGTTGGTTGTATTGGAGGTTGGAGTGATTTCCATCATCTCAAGTTAGCTTCTCACTTTCAAATGCAAGTTTGAATTAGAAGTGTTTTTATCTCTCTCTGTTTAGCTTTCCTTTTCAAATGTTGAAAGATTTTAAGAATACATGTACTGTGACATTTGATTTGTGAAAATGGGTGAGGGATTTTTTTGACCTCTTTATATAGTTTTTTTCCAAGCAAGCTCACAAGATTTTGATTGAGAATTATACACTTTCAAGGGTCATGAGATAAATTGATGGAACTCTATGAGTACAACTCAGTATAGATATTGGTAAAGATCATTTGATAATCTAAGATTTGAGAGTTTGAAGAAAAGAGAATTTGTAGTGTAATAAATTGTAAGCACCTTGCTAAGGTGTACATTTTACACTTGTTTCGTACCTATCTTAGTATGTTTCATTTAGCATGCATCATAGGAACTCACTTACATTTAAATAATTAATCAACTTAAATTATAAATCATTTATTAATTAAATACCTATAATGACCCCTTTATTATAAATGTGTCCCTTTAATTGTTTCATCCATTATGCATTTAAATCCAAATTATGATGACCCTCTCTTGATCAAATTTCTATGAGGGTCCCTTTAATTATGGGTGTGCCCCTTTAATTATTTCGTTCAATTATACTTGATTAATGAAAAATTTAAATACGAAGCCCTGTATTAATTCAATATCATCAAATTTGTATGAGGACCCCTTTAATTATGGGTGTGTCCATTTGATTATTTCCTCCTTTCAGTTACCATTTATGCACACAAACCCTATTTCACTATGGGTGGCCTCTTGTATTTATCTCAACTTTAAACCCTAATTTGTGCACATTTTTTAAATCCCCTTATCCTTATTGACCTCTGACTCAAATTTTAGTGTAAAATTGTGGTATAGTGTGAGTCAAAGGGTATAGGGTGAACCAAACTTTCCAGATACATAGAAAATTTCCCCATACCTCCTAACTTATCTTTGGCCCAAAATTTGAGGGTTGAATGGCCTTGGGTTTTTAAGCGGGATCCTTAAATCCATGTTAGCTTATCTCAAATTTTACACCCAAAATTGCTTAAGAAGCCTATAACAGTAAATACATCTCACTTCATTTTTGTAATGGAAGCAATTGTGAAGACTTGGATCTACAATTTGAAGACATCCAATGAAGTGAAGATCTCTACATTAATGAAAATCAACAATTTTCAAGATTCAAGTTAATTTCTCATCAACAACATCAACTATCAAGCACTCAAACATCTAGATGTCTACATCAATGTGAAGCTTTCAAAGGATTATGAAGATGACAAGGAGATTACTAACAGATGATTGGTTTTCACTCATCCTTTTGGGATTGGGTATGATTTCATGTGATCCTTAGATCTATGTATACAAGCTTCATATTTGAATTGAATGGTTAAAAATTACATTGATTTCAATATCATATAGGGTTTTTCTCTAACACACTTGAGTAGATCTCTTATTTAATTTTATGCATTTTAGCTCATAGCAATCTTAGACACCCTTAAGATTCAAGAGAACACACAATTACCATTTTCCAATATCAACTATTTGTGGAGGTGGAAATCTATAAAATAGGGGGTTAACTAAGGAAAACCCCTATATAGCCACACACACACATGCCATTTTCCTCCTTGAAACTGTATATACAAATTTGGAGTCCAATTTTGACAAAAAAAAAAAAAAGATTCTCCTGACCTCAACAATCTCATATTTTTTATTTCAAGTATAATTACTGGGTTACTTGGACAAATTTTTAGGTTTGGGGTGAGTTCTAATTTCCCTTTCAACCCTTAGAATTAAAATTGGCTTAGGTTTCATTCACAATCTGCTACTACAATCGGGGACCCAGATCTGGAGCCACAGTGGGATATACAATCTTTGTCTACTTGTTATCTTTGTTCTACTCCAACAACCTTCAAAATCAAGTTACAAGTTCACAAGTATCATTTTGCATTTACTTTTGTAGCTTGTTTGAGTTTTCATAACTTGTTTTAGTTAATTCTCAGAATTAATTGATAAAATTACATTCCTAAGCAACAAATAGATAGTGGCCCTAGGATCATAGATATTGAGTTATCCCTCCTTGATAAAAGGGGGTTGTTCAACCATATTCATCTCTTGGTGTCCTCGTATTCCAATGTAACTTGGAGAAAATGGATTCTCGAGCCTAGCCTTACTTCCCCCTATTTTCTAAAAGACCTTATATGACCTACACCCCTATTAGGAATAAAAGATGGATATATAGTAGTTAAAATACATATTCAATTAATAAAGCAAAGGAATAAATTACACATAGAAATGAAACAAGAAGACATAAATAATTTAATGTAGTTCGCCCAATCTTGGGTTACATCCACCAAATAGAGAGTCCAATATTATTATCTATAAATTTCAATTGATTACAATCAAAAATGTCTTGCAACTCAATACCATTGCAAAATGCTACCAAGTTCTCATATGAAAAACCCTAACCCTAACCCATTTTATCAAGACTTATGTGAGTGAAAGCACAATGTTGTATCGCACTAAAGGATAAATGACATGTTTCATCCGAAATGGGTTTCGATCGGATGTGGTTTGGTTGAAATATGTCAAGTTAAACACTCATCGTGGCCAAGTGGTGCCACACAATGCCGACGTGGCAAAGAAGGTTCGACCGAAACTGGTCTGGTTGAACCAATTTCAGTTAGAACCCTCAAAAACTATATAAGTCGAAAAGGGCCTCTAGCAGCTCATTTTCACTGTAGCTAATTCCAAATTTCATGGAGCAAGGAGGAGCTTAGGAAATCTTTAGTTGAAAGTGGTCAATTTTTTTTTAAAAAAATTATGTTTTTAATATGTTTTCTTTTATGTTTTTATGATAGTTTTATGTGTTTTAAGTAATGCTTTATGTTTTTTTTGTAGTTTGGTTAGTTAAGATTGTAATTTTTAGTTAGTCTATTTTAAAACATTAGGAAAATGTTGGAAAACATTACAAAACTACTAGAAAAATTTAAAAAACATACATCTAAACATTCAGGACATTATAACTATGAAGACATTCAGGACATTACAACTATTCAAGACATTATAACCATTTAGGACAATCATACCTAATTTAAGCCCTAATACTAAATGAACTCTACAACATTAATTGAATTTTAACCCTAACCTTACTTCAATCCTAATTAAAGTGATACTTATAAAACAAGTTGTAGTTGAAAACTTTGATGCACATTATGATTAAAAGATTTAACACCAGGTCATTATGTCCATTACCTAAACATAACAAAGGAAAATCCTTTTGTCGTGGGGGTAAATCTGTAAATCTCAAATAAGAGGGTTAGTAGCACCGATTAAATCAATTGACTAAACTAACAAACCTATTTACACCTATAAACAATGGAAATGAATGCATGGCTAATCAGAAACAAGAAAATGAGTATTAAACAAGTAATATATAAATGCAAGAAAACCAATTGATGCATCAATCCTCCATTACTTCTCTTTGTTCAATATGAATTGTGCACTCAGTTGTGAATCCGACAGGACTTAGACTCCGAGCTCTGAGAAAAAATGATAACTATAATTTTCTAAAGACTTGATTGACAAACTGATAGAGGTTTGATGCATAAATTCATGATCCAAATGTGAAGACTGAAGGTTGATTATATAGAAAACAGGGTTAAAATCAATGATCGAGATTTATCAGAGAAAATTACGATCAACAGAAGAGAAGAGATGAGACTAAATAAATAATTAGCAAGTTTCTGCTTCAAACTAGAAAAATAGAAGATAAAATATGAAGATATTTTCAATTTTTGTAGAGATAAAGTTTCCAAAAAAAATGAAAATCTGCAAATAGAAACTTTTAGATACTTTCTGATTTTGGATTTTCAAAAGAAGTTGATTTTTGAGATTATGAGGATTTTTAATTTTCAAAATTTATAATTCCTCGTAAATTGGTTTTTTTATTTTTTATTTTTATTTTTGAAGATTTAATTGAATTAAAAATTCAATTAAATTAGAAGATGGAATTAGTTGAAATTAAATAAAATTAAATGGAATTAATAGAAATCTAAATTGAGGAAAATTGAGATAAAAATTAAGTTAATTTTGAGAATTAATTTAACTAAGAGGAATTAAATTAGCTAATTTAAATAATTAATGATAATTATTTAAACTAGCTAATTTAAATAATTAATGATAATTATTTAAACTAGCTAATTTAAATAATTAATGATAATTATTTAAATTATGGGACTTTTGAAATAGATTTTAATTAACTAGTGAAAACTAATTAATTAAAGGTGATTAATTTTAAATAAACTTAATTATTTAATTAATTTAGGAGTAATAATTAAATGATTAAAATAATCAAATATTAGAGGAAATGAGATGATTAATTAATGATTAAAGAATAATTAATTAGTTGCAGAATAATTAGTGCATTAAAAGAAAGTTTGCAAGTCTATCCATTTTTGGGTGTCTACACCTTTAAATCAAACCAAAAATATAAATATACAAACATCTCCTATAACTACACCATCAAAAATTAGTGAAGGAAATAACCATGTGTCAAATATCGCTATTAAAAACAAAGGGCCTAAATCCAATGTTACTACATGCTTGAGAAAAGTTACACTTCAAGGAACTACATTAAAGCCTCCTAATTGTAACCTTAAGCCTAAATGTGCTTGAAACCTAGTTAAATTGTCTAACTATAAATCATGAAGCTTAATAGGCTAATCATAATCAAACCCTAGCCATAATTAAGTAGAAATTGTAATTGAATTAGAACCCTAAAGATATACGGGTAGTTAAATTTCAGTTGTAATCTTAAAATAAATTTAAAGACTACCTTTTTGGCTCATTACATCAAGTCTTCTTTTTCATTAGGACCTACGCATATGATCAAATCATTTTTCTATCAAACATGTTCATAAATTTTTGAACTAAACTTTATTTTAAATGCTTTATTGAAGAGGTGTATTTTATGTCATTTATGTGTACACGTGTACAAATATGCTTAAATTATTCAAATGCCATTTCTTTTTCATGTTTCTTAAATGTGTAAATTGAATATATATGTCATAAACTAGATGATCATAATGTATGCACTTTAGATTATTTTTAAAAAAAATTTACATATGTGCATATCTATATAGGTCCATACTTTCATATATTTTATCTATCATATGGCATCAAGCACAAAGGCAGCACCCACATATTCAAGAGAGGTTAGTGTATAGGGAGGTGGTAGTGATTGTTCCTCCGGTAGATCATCTAGATCTAGAGAGGACATGGAGAGTTCTTCTTGAAACTATTGATAGATTGAGACATGCTACAATGATTCTCAATCGTACCCTTTAGACATCCACTACCCTTCATAATAGGGATAGGATGAATAGCATTAGAGAAGAGTTTGTGCATATGATTGACACAGTTCAATCATATAACCCTTACTATAGTATTAGATTTGATGCATTTTATACATCTCTCTCCCGCAATGTTATTGGTACTATGAAGTATAGACAGATTGACACTAAGGTTTCTACCACTATGGTGAAGAGTGTGTTTCCTTATTATTGGGAGATAGCTCGGGAGAGAGGATATCTTATTACAAGGTGAGAGGATGATATTTTTTCACCATTTATATATCCTTTATAGTTGGCTAATCATCATAGGTGGCCCTAGAAGGATGAGATTCCACTTTATTTCTGTAAATAATTATTTGCAAAATTTCATTTACATTATGAGGTTGATTATACAAATTTCTCGGGCCATGTTAAGCAGGGGAAGGGTGATTAGCTCCAAACCTTTTGGTTATGCCAAAAGGTTTGGAAATGGTCATTGTAGGAGAGAATGTACCAGATGACACCAAGAGAGATGTCTTTTCTAGTATCACAAGTATCATGACACAGGTTCACGAGATTTCATCTAATTGATTAGGGAGATACTTTCTATATTCACATTCTAGCATTCCTCCACCTGTACATGATGCATCCTCTAGCAATGATTTTTATCAAATAGAAAATCTACCATCTCCTCTTTAGATTACAACTTTGTCAGAGGTGGACCCTTTGCGTTGCATGGGTGCATATTTATCCAATGATCTACTTTGTGCATATGAAGCTATAAAAATACTCATTGGGGTCCCTATTAGTTAGGTCTCATCATATATCACCCTCCTTATTCATAGACCATTTACTGGATCAGATTCTTAGGGTGCATAGAGATAGGAGGATATTTCTACACCACCTACAACTCCTCAACAAATGACAGTTGACAAGGATGTACCCCCCCCCCCCACTTAGGAAGCATTAGTTCCATCTCATTGGTCACTTTTAACTAACTTTCTTATGGATCCTCTCATTGATACCACATAGGTGTCCTTACACAACACTCAATGGAGAAAGATCGAGAGAGCATTACATGCTACTATGGTATATTTATTTAAATTTTGATTTTATTTAAAAATTACATGTACATGTATCTAGCTTTTAGTATAAATAATTTGAATTTGAATTTTGATTAATAGACATATATATATATATTCCAGGGTATTATCAAGAGTATGACACCATATAGAGATTTAGGAGCACCCAGCAATCCCATGCAACATGACACAAGTAAATTTAAACGTCTAGATAGTTAACTTTTCTTAAATACTTGTAAATTTAATTTATTGTACATGCATGACACATATTTATTTTATTACACATAGGTATTTGGAGGACATGGAGTAGCACTAGGTCATGGATTAGGATAGGGCCGTAGTTGAGATTTTTTTAGACTTGAGATTTATTTTATGCTATATATACATGTACATGCATGTATTGTCTAGACTTATTTTATACATGTTTTTTATGTTCATGTCTTATTATAGACATTTCATATACATGTTATTTTAGACATTTCATATACATGAACTAGATGCTCATTTTAGACATTTCATGTATATATATGCTATTAAATAGACATTTCACAAGTTATTTTAGACATTCTATATACATGTTATGTTCATTTTAGAATTATTTTATACATGTTATGTATATTCATGTTATGTACGTGTTCGTGTGTTCATGTTTTGTTCATTAAATAGACATATTTTATTTTAGATTTAAATATTCTAATAAGTTTAAAATATTAAACATGAGTTATCTTGATCTAATTACAAGTTGTACTAATGCCATGCATACATACATAGAAGTTCAAAGGTCAATTTATCTTTAAATTAATGGCATACATATTTTACATACATGTAAAAAAATATGTAAGTTAAAAGAAATTAATCTTTAACTAATGTCATATGTATATTTTTCGTACATCTAAGTAAAAATAAATTAATCTAATTAATGTCATACATATTTTCCATACATGTACTAAATATGTAAGTTAAAAGTGCAATTAATTTCTAACTAATGTCTTTAGGGGATGTCTTAAGGGGAGGTCTTAAGGAGATGACTTAAGGGGATGTCTTAAGGGTTTGTCTTAAGGAGATGTCTTAAGGTGATGTCTTAAGGGGTTGTCTAAAGGGGATCTAAAGTTACAATGTCTTAAGGATATCTAAAGTTATGATGTCTTAAGGGGATCTAAACTATTTATCAAACTAATGACATATAAGCAATGTATCTAAACTAATGGCATATATGTAATTTATCAAACTAATGACATATAAGAAATTTATATAAACCAATGGCATATAACCTAAATTTATCAACTTAATGTTATATATAAGAAATTTATAATTATATATATTAAGGGGATGTCTTAAGGATCCTTATGATACATAATGGGTCCTAAATTATCGTAATGTATCATAAGGGATCATAATGGGTCCTAAGTTTTCCTAGGACCCATTACGACACATTTAGACACTTATTACACATTAGGACCCCTAAGGAATCATTAAGTATGATAAGGGTCCTAATGTGTTTTAATGGGTCCTAATGTGTTCTAATGAGTTTTAATGTGTCGTAATGGGTCCTAATATGTCGTAATGGGTCCTAATGTGTCCTAATAGGTCCTAATGGGTCCTAGGACCCCTTACAACCTGTTAGGACCCATTAGGACTCATTATGACACATTACAACCCTTATGATACATAATGGGTCCTATGTGTTCCTAGGACCCCTTAGGACACTTTACGACCCTTATAATACATAATGGATCCTAAGAGGTTGTAATGTATCATAAGGGGTCATAATGGGTCCTAAGTGGTCCTAGGACCCCTTAGGACCTATTAGGATCCTTAGGATACATTAAGTCCCCATAGGACCCATTATTACACATTAAGACACTTATTAGACATTAGGACCCCTAAGGACCCATTACGTATCATAAGTGTCCTAATGTGTTTTAATGGGTCCTAATGTGTTCTAACGGGTCTTAATGCCTCATAATGGGTCCTAATATTTCCTAATATGTCCTAGGACCCCTTAAGACCAATTAGGACCCCTTAGGATCCACTGGGACCCCTTAGGAAACATTACAACCCCTTAGGAAACATTACGACCCTTATGATACATAATGGGTCCTAAGTGTTCCTAGGACCCCTTAGGACACATTACGACCCCTTAGGACACATTATGAACCTTATGATACATAATGGGTCCTAAGTGGACATAATGTATCATAAGGGGTTAGAATTCACCTCCTAAGTGGTCCTCAGACCCCTTAGGACCCATTAGGACCCTTATGATACATAATGGGTCCTAAGGGGTCCTAATTTATAATAAGTGTCCTAAGGGGTCCTAATCAAGTCCTAATTGGTTGTAAGGGGTCCTAGGAACCATTAGAACCTATTAGGACACATTAGGAACCATTACAACAAATTAAGACCCTTTGGGTCCCATTACCACAAATTGGGATCAATTAAGACCCTATGGGGGTCCTACCATGTTGTAATGGGACCTAATGTGTTATAATGGGTCTTAATGTGTGACAATGGGTTCTCCTAATAGGTCTTAAGGGGTCCTAGTACCACATAGGACCAATTAGGACCCAATTAGGACCCCTTGTGACACTTATTATGCATTAGGACCCCTAAGGAGCCATTATGTATCATAAATGTCCTAATGTGTCCTAATGTGTTCTAATGGGTCTTAATATGTTGTAATTGGTCCTAATGTGTCCTAATAGGTCCTCAAGGGTTCTAGGACCCCTTACAACCAATTAGGACTCAATTAGGACCCATTAGGACACTTATTACACATTAGGACCCATTAGGACCCTTTTTGTATCATAAGAGTCATAATGGGCCCTAGAGGGTCCTAATGGGTCTTAAGGGGATGTCTAAAGGGGATTTCTTAAGGGGACCTCTAAAGGGGATCTAAAGTTATGATGTCTTAAGGGGATGTATTTAGGGGATCTAAAGTTATGATGTCTTAAGGAGATGTCTTAAGGGGATTCCTTAAGGGGATCTAAAGTTACAATGTCTTAAGGGGATGTCTTAATGGGATCTAAAGTTATGATGTATTAATGAGATGTCTTAAGGGGATGTCTAATGAGGATGTCTTGAGGAGATTTCTTAAGGGGATCTAAAGTTATATATCAAAACCATTGAACCATCAAAGCATACATAAAAGAATTTATAACTATATATCAATACCATTTAACCATCAAAGCATACATAACAACACACATAAAAGCATTGAACCAAGCATGCATAACTATATATCAAAACCATTGAACTATGTCTAAATAAATAACTATATCCAATATTAAAATCATATCTACTTTAATATGGTCTATGTACATATGTATGTATGTGTGTATGTGTTTATATATACCCAGTCCTAGTTCACTTAAAATTAAATACGAGTTCAAACTCTAACTCAAATATGAAAGTACGAGCTACAAAAATAAGTTTAGCCTAAAGCTCTTGTTACATATAGTCTAGATCCTCTCTATCTTTTATTATCTCCAAGATTTTTTCATGTTCTTCAATAGGCAACCTCCACTTTTGGTTCCTATGTCCTTTTATTGGCAATGTCTCAAGCATCTTTATCGCTATAACCAAGTGACTGTAATGTAGAAGTTTTTGGCCAAACACGTATTCAATAAATTGAACACCATTTTTGTCTATCTTCATTTGCTGATAATAGGTACCTTCAATAACAACTGAACCACTTGGATATGATTGTCCATCATCATCTACAGTTACTTCTTGAAAATTTTATCTTGCCTTTGTGCATCTTAGTAGATAATAATCTACACCTTCTGCATTGTCAAGATCTACAACCATAGAAAAAATATCACCTATACACATGGATCTCATAAATTAAAAACAAAAGATAAAATTTGAACATCACTTGTGATAAATTAAAATAAAATAAAATAAAATGTATGTGCATGCTCCCGTAAAATTAAAAACATGTTCATAATCAGCCAAATATATAAGATCATGAATGTCTGTCATTGCCATCATCTTCAAAATGAGGCATTTTGATTAACTATTTCATATCCCATTGTGAAACATATCCATTTGCAATATTCTCACATTGACTCGTTGCATTGTCCTCAACATAGTCAACACAAAATCATGATTTTTCTCTTACTTGAATCAATGGAGGCTTGTGGTTTCCTGTAGTCATCACTTGATGTAAACTTCTAATACCAACAATTTTTTGGAAATTTTAAGGATTAGATAGATCAATATTTATTACAAATATGAAATAAAATTTGCACAATTTTAGATCAACATTTATGATAAAAGTGAAATGCACCTAATAAAATTTTAAAATAATTTGAACAAAATACTCTACCTTTCACTTCCCAAAAATAATATTTGTTGTATGTTGTGTCCCAACTAGAAAAATGACTTTGGCACCATTCAATAATTTTCTTTGAATTCTCTATGTTGTTACCTACATAAAATAAAGAGATATAAATATTGAACACCATTTATGTGCACTTATTTTAAAATTATATTAAGAAATAGATATAAAAATTGAACACCATTTGTACCTACAAGTTCATGTTGGCAAAGTGCACTCTTCACACTAGCTCATGCTCCATCATGATCTCCTTTTCCATGTCCACTTTCAAAGAAGTTCCATAGAAACTTAACATTGCATCTAGCATATTGCATGGATAGCCAATTAAAGGCTTTTGCATACTTAAATCATCCTAGGATAAAGTTGTACACTTTTATACATAATAATTTAATAGAAAACTTATCAAAGTGAAATCAAATACAAAAACATATAAATTGAGTTTATATATGTACTGGAGTTCAAGTAAAAATAAATAATAACTTAAATGAGAATGAAAATGTTCATTGAAGTGTGTACTTACCAACACAACCATCAAACAAATTCTAGTGTTGTAAAGCATTTATCTCATGATTCACAAGATCTTCAAAAAACATTGCAAAAAAAATGAGTTACATAGCTCCTATCCTTAACCTTATCATCACTAATATAGAAATGAACCTCCTTCATGATAATGCATTCATTTGGATCAGTACTTTCTACACCATCCAAATCAAATTATGTGTGTCTATAGGTCACTTTAAAAAATATTGCAACATGATCACTATGATAATATTGAGCTTGAATCTGTGATTAAGGGGCAAATTTATAGTTCTCAGAGAAATCTACAATTGAAAGAATACAACCAGGTGGAAAACAATTTTTGGAATCATGAAAATTTTTAGCTTGCCATCGTCCACTATAAAAATGTTGGATATGTGGATAAATGATAGTACATAATCTGTTCATAAACTCAAGGTAGGGAAACTCACTCTCCTTCAATGCAATTTTTTTGGATTCATCTCCTATCTTAGTTCGGTATGTCTCATATTCAAATCTCTTCCACAAAATTGGCATTGAAACATCAATATTCTCAATTTGCAATGGAAATTTTTGCAAATCTCAACAATCAATGTGTGCAACTTTTATACACTATACATTGAACTCATATGAATATTCTTATTTATGAGATAAACTAGACTTCACAAATCGTGTCATACTTCTAGGGATGACCACATTTGGATTAAATAATGCCAAAGATTTTTTATATGATTACAAGTATAGATGAAACTAAACATGATTTCAACAAAAACAAGTTTCACATACCTTATTTATTTGTACAAAGAAAGGGAGCCACCTCTCAAACATTCTCTGACATATTTTCACATCTAAAAATTCTTGCATGAATGCTTTATATAGTTCAATTTGTGTTGTATCTACAGAATGTTTCGAATGTGAAATTTTCATGTTGGCCTCTTCATCTTTGATCTATATAGTGTCCCTTCTATTAGAAGAAACATGGGACTGGCTAGTCCAATATTCAATGACCTGTCATTTTACATCTTCATAAATTCTATCTTTTCAAGGAAATCTACAAATATTTACCCAATTTTTTTCAATATTTTCATCTAACATATTTCTCCTAATATATCTTTGAACAGTTCTTCTAGATACATCTAGTAATTCAAAAATTACTTGAACTTATTTTCTATTTGTCAGCCTCCTACTAGAAATCATAGTCATCAACGCTCTATGTGCAATAATTAAATCATCTTCTCGACTTGTGCTATTAATACCATTTAATGTATCTTGCACATTTTCAACTATTGTTCATTTTACATTGCCTACGAAGATTTTCCTATTATCAACACCCAACAACTCCAAAATGGGAGTCATTTCTCTTCTCCTGAATAATTTGGCAAATAATTGTGCTCTTCCAAACAAATTTTTAATTTCAATATATTCCTCCCAAATATTTTTGCAATGCAATTTAATTGTGCTATTAGATACCAAGTGTTCAAATAAAATTTGATTGAAAAGAGAATAGTCATTCATCTCCGTCAAATTTCCCATGCTAGAAGAAATATTTCTACCTTGACTACTACCAATTTGTTCCCCTACTTGAGTTGCATCGTCTTGAACATCAACATGTTCTTCTTGAACTTCAATCAATTGCTCTTGATTACATTTTGTATGACCTTTCATTTTCTCATCCTTTTTTCGATCACACATTTTTTCTATATTCCTTTTGTTCCCCATTGCACAAACTATTCAAATTGAGAGCTTCAATTCACCTGCATACATAAAACAATATATCCAATAAAAAAATCATAAATAATATTTATATGTTCATAAATCTCACTAATGAAATAATTTTTTAATTAAAAAAATTAAAAAATTGAAAAATTGGAAAAAAAAATTCATAAAGTTAACTTGCCAAGAAAAAATCAAACCTCCTTGATGATAATTATTTATATCTCCCTTGAATGCAAAACAAATGGCCAAATACTCCTCAAAAATTGATTTTATTTGAAAAATCAGGTTATTTTTTGCATTAAATCTTGTTTTAGTTTTGTTCTTAAAATTAAAAAAAATGCCTCTAATATATGAGGCTTAAGTAGTGGGTCATCTATGCAACCCTAAATAGTCGGCCCCGATTTTGGCTGAACTAGGTCCAACCGAAAATGCTTGTATGTCATCTAATGTGGCAGCCAAATCAGTAAAGTTTTCAAAACTACAGAACTTCTGACTTCTACAGGTGATTTATCCATCAAAACTCAACTTTTTGAAAAAAATAAAAATACATATGCTCATATAACCTTTATAGAGTCTTGATTAGATCTAATATATTATAATTACAAATTATTGCAAGTACGTATTTTAACATTCAAGATGTTGATTCAGAAAAAAGAAAAAAAATAGTAAATCATATAAAAAAAATTTAAAATTATATGGTACACTAGAGGAGAGAGGCCTCTTCAAGAATGTTTTTTTTTTATTGGTATAGATTTGATAGGGAAAATTAGGTGGGAGATGAAAATTGTCAATTTCAGGTAAGTCGTACTTTGAATTGTTATAACTGAGAAAATATACATCTAAAACCAAATTTTCTTGTTTCATTCACTAGATATACATGTTACCTAAAACAGATTTTGAAATCAAAGGAAAAGAAAATTTATTTACATATAATTATTTGGTGGGAGCTAGGCCCCTTGATTTGCAGTAATTTTCAGCAATTGAAAAATGGGCATTAAAAATTAATAAAACATATTAATTTTTCTTCAAATTGTTTTCTAAAAATAACCTGCATAAACTTCATCCATTTTTACACATTTCATCAATTTACATCATTCTTAAATTCTAAATAGAAATGCCTCTTTTATACCATTGAATTTGAACATTTTTGGTGTTGTTAGCATTTTCCTTTATAAAAGTGTGACATAGGTTTGTACTTTTACCCATGTCAATTAAAAAAATAGAGTTAGAATATGTCAACCAATATAAAATTATCACTTGACACCATCGTACAATCATAAAAGTGGGGAAAAACTAATCATTGTGTCTAATTAGGCTCCATGTGGGTATGTGCAAGATCATGAGGGGCCAAAGTATGCCCTTAAGTGGCAATGAAAAATCAGCAAATCAGGGTTAGTCAACTTGACGTGAAAATTTCAACTAGCTATCAACCTAAATTTAAAAAGTTGTAAGAATAGAATTTGTAGAAAATTGAATGAAGTTTCTAAACTACTAGGCCTTTTTTGAAAAAAAGTTAGTATGATTGGTGAAAAGTATAGATTTCAATGCAGCAATACAAAAAATTTTGGAAAAAAAATAAGTAGGTGTATGTTTGACCACCTTAATTATAATCAAATGATAATATTTTATTATAAGATTTTATATATAAGTAGTAGACTCATGCCCAGATGTGATGCATATTTTTTTGTAATTTTATTCTAAAAAAATAATTAATTATGAATTTTCTGCTACAACATTTTTAGAATAAAAAAACTCCTGTGTCTGACCACCTTAACTCATTCAAAACTTCACAAAATTTTTTTAAAAAAAACTTTCCTTATAGTAGGCGAAGCATAGAATGTGACACATTTTTCGGATTTCAAAAATGTTATACCATCTGAAAGTTATAGTCATTTTTCAATCAGTATATAAATCAGCACTTTAAAGGTAACTCAATTAGAAAATAACTAATAATTACTTACCGAATTCAAAATTTGACAGCAATTATATCGATAGAAAGCTGATAATCTACTTAAGATACCCTTTTCATTTCATCAAATTCGGGTGAAAAAAAAAGTCGTCAGCTACATGGTCGAAGTCTGGAACTTAGAGAAATAGGGGAAAAACACATTTTTTAGACATTTCAATAGTTGACCATGTAGGTTTGGTGCACAAAGAAATACCGAGCCTAATTGGGTACCCGATATTTTCGGGTACCTGAAAAGGCCCGCAGAATTTTGATTTTTCACTTTTCCCTCCCCTTTCTCCCTCCCATTTCTCCATCCTTCATATGATTATATATATTAGATTATATCACAATAAAAAACTATATATTATATCAAAAACTATATATTATATATATTAAATATTATATAATATCAATTATATATTAAATATTATATAATATACATTTTACAATAAATATTATTTAATATATATTAATACTAAATGTTACATTATATATCATATATTATATATTATTTTATATGTATAATATATATTAATATGTATTTTACAACTACGTATGAAAGGTTGGAAGATTGCAGAAAAATCATGGATGGCCATTGAAAGAGGCAAAGGAAATCAATCAGCCATTTGAAAAAGTCATGGGCGGCCATTGAGGAAGAGAGAGAGTGAGAAGGTGGCAGGGGCTGAGAGAGGAAGCGAGAGAGAGTGAGAAGGTGAGAAGGAGAGAGAGAGAGAGAGAGAGAGAGAGAGAGAGAGAGAGAGAGAGAAGGGGAAGGATAACCAATTCATTATAGTATTAATCAATAAGGAGAAAGGAAAACTTAAATAATATCATAGTAGGCATTAGAAATCCAAATTCTCATTAGGAGTTTTAAGCAAAGTGAGTAAGGTCCTGGATAGGGACATTACAGATCCACACATTGTTCAATAGATACCTTTAAGAACCCACATACACGGGAGTAGGTTTGAAGTAAGACTAAGATTGTTTATCAGTTCAAAAATATTACTATGTTGTACTTTTGATTAACATCCAATCATTGGATGTGAAATTCACAAATTTGATTATATTACCACTGGTTCTATTTCAAATTTTGGAAAAAATGGATATTTGACATATGTTGATAAATTTTAGTCAACACCATTTTAAAATAACACATCAGTTTATTTTTACACATTGAGAATATCATCAATAGGAATTGAACTGAAATTGACATAGGTCATAGGAAATAAATGCTCCAGCTATTTGTTGTCTTCTGCATTTTGAGTTTCTTATTACAATCAGGAGAAGAATATTACTCTCCAAATGGTTTTGGACAGTAACATTTGTACTTCCTCTTCACAAATATTTCTTCCCTCATCTTGTTGCCTATTGATACCGACAAAGTGAATCTAGGCATTTCTACCATGTAATGGGAGAAAAATGGTTTCCTAATTGATATGTGTCTAAATAATACATGCAAGAACCTTTTCTTTATATTGCTCACTAACACTTTACAATAGAAAATGTTTACAAAAATTGGCATGTACTTGCATGAGGACATTATTTATTACAAAAATCCCGCACAGAAGCAGTTGGCAAGCCACTCAAAAAGTAGTAACTGATAGCAAGTGGGATAATGCAGATGCTTTAATAAACCACTTTCTTTACTCAAGCAACATCTAGTTCATCTGCTCGACTAGGGCATGTTTGGGAATAGACAGTCTCCATTTAAAATCAAGTCTCTAGAAGCAGTTATATTTGTCAGTGGAGGAGATACACCCATTGGATCTACAATAACTTTATGCTCATTGGAATTTCCATTTCTCTTCAATTGGGATACTCTTAAAAAAATTGCATCTACCCTTTTACCAATTTGGGAAATCAATGGGTCTATTTGTGGACCTCGAAGGAGTTGGTCACCTAAACGAGAACCTTGAGATGAATCAGGAACTTCTCTATGAAAGAGATCAGTACATTGAGAAGATCTCCACTTGTCAGCTGAATTAAAACCTTGGACCATAGATGGCTGCCCTTTGTTGTAAAATGAGGAGTGAGACTGCCTTTCCAAAGGTGGCAATGAACTTACATTTGAGGGATAATGCCCAACATGAGTAACCTGGTTTTCCAAGTCCTGTAAATGCACATTGACGAATAGGCATTTCTAATAGAAATATTTGTGGTTCTAGAATGAAGTGCATGACCAAATTCTTTGCCTGCTAATGAACCAATTTGAGGCTTCATTTCACATTGCTCTGTGGATAATTCCACAGCACTTGTTACTTCTCTATTTGAATTTTTTTTGTCAGTGTACATGTGCACTGAAGAGCTTCTATCACTACTTGAGCTACTACCTAGATGGTGAGTACTCATCATCATCATCTGACATAGGCTCATACACATATCTTACTTCTTTCCTTTGTCACTTTCCCCTTCCTAGCTCTTCCTCCTTATCTATAAATTCTATCATGGGTCCAAGAAGCTCTTCCCACTCTTTCCCATTAACATGAAAATATTTTTGTCCGTAACACTATTTTCTGCATTTATTATGATATTGATCTGATTTGATGCACCTTCGCTATTTGATCCATACTTCCCTTTCATTTTACTTGCTTTGCTCATTTTGCACGTCATAGGCTAGGATTTGACAGTGGGTATGACCTTGGTACTGCCAGTGTTAATGATAAATTTTACCTTTTAGCTATTAATTTTTTGTCATTTTTCCTGTATGATGCTTTTGTATACAAATTGTGGATATTCTCTGGGAAACTTTTCATTTTTTCCTATAGGATGCCTTTGTATACAAATTTTGGAGAATCTTTGTTAAAGAGTAGGTAAGGATGGCTAAGCTGAGTGTGGCGAAGAGGGAGAGGACTAAATTGAGAGAGCAGAGGTGGAGAGTGATAACAATGAAAATATTTCAGGGCTTGCAGAAATATGGAAATTATAATCTTCCTCTCAGAGTAGACATTAATGAAGTTCTTCATGCCTTAACAGAGGAAGTCGGCTAGATTGTTGAAGCTGATGGTACTACATATAGAAATCTGGTATGTATTTTTGGCCTAAATTTTATTTTTCATTTATTTTAGGTCTTTAAAGGTGGTTGGCTAAATCTTTGTATTAAGTGTTAGGGAATGCATGAAAATAATATGATTCTAAGCATGAGCATGAGTCCCTACAGGGTCATAGTTGTGCCTTTTACAAGAGTCCTAAACCCTAGCTACACAAAAATGGAGGCTTTGAAGAATAGTTTACACTTGGAATCCTCAAGTGTGTCCCAAGGGGTCCTACGACCCCTTCTAACACACTTGAGCTTTCAAATGTGTCAAAAGGGGTCATGGGGACTTCCTAGGGGTCCTAGTACACCTTATCACGCGTTAGGACCCCTAGGAATTCCCCATTACCCCTTTTGACACATTGGAACCCTCAAGTGTGTCCTAAGGGGTCCTACGACCCCTTCAGACATACTTGAGCATTCAAATGTGTCAAAAGGGGTCATGGGGACTTCCTAGGGGTCCTAGTATGCCTTATCACGCATTAGGACCCCTAAGAATTCCCCATGACCCCTTTTGACACATTGGAATGCTCAAGTGTGTCCTAAGGGGTACTACGACACCTTTGGACACACTTGAGCATTCAAATGTGTCAAAAGTGGTCATGAGGACTTCCTAGGGGTCCTAGTATGACTTATCATGCGTTAGGACCCCTAGGAAGTCCCCATGACCCCTTTGGACACATTGGAATTCTCAAGTGTGTCCTAAGGGGTCCTACAACTCCTTTAGACACACTTGAGCATTCAAATGTGTCAAAAGGGGTCATGGGGACTCCTAGTATGCCTTATCATGTGTTAGGACCCCTAGGAAGTCCCCATGACCCCTTTTGACACATTGGAATGCTCAAGTGTGTCCTCAGGTGTCCTACAATGCCTTCGAACACCCTTGAGCATTCAAATGTGTCAAAAGGGGTCATGAGGACTTCCTAGGGGTCCTAGTATGCCTTATCACACGTTAGGACCCCTAGGAAGTCCCCATGACCCCTTTCGACACATTGGAACCCTCAAGTGTGTCCTAAGGGGTCCTACAACCCCTTCAGACACACTTGAACATTCAAATGTGTCAAAAGGGGTCATGGGGACTTCCTAGGGGTCCTAGTACACCTTATCATGCACTAAGACCCCTAGGAAGTCCCCATGACCCCTTTTGACACATTGGAAAGCTCAAGTGTGTCCTAAGGGGTCCTACAACACCTTTGGACACACTTGAGCATTCAAATGTGTCAAAAGGGGTAATGAGGACTTCCTAGGGGTCCTAGTATGCCTTATCACACGTTAGGACCCCTAGGAAGTCCCCATGACCCCTTTTGACACATTGGAAGACTCAAGTGTGTCGGAAGGGGTCATCAAACCCCTTCAGACACACTTGAGTGTTCCAATGTGTCAGAAGGGGTCATGGGGACTTCCTAGGGGTCCTAGTACACCTTATCACATGTTAGGACCCCTAGGAAGTCCCCATGACCCCTTTCAACACATTGGAATGCTCAATTGTGTCCTAAGGGGTCCTACGATGCCTTTGGACACACTTGACTATTCAAATGTGTCAAAAGGGGTCATGAGGACTTCCTAGGGGTCCTAGTATTCCTTATCATGTGTTAGGACCCCTAGGAAGTCCCCATGACCCCTTTCAACACATTGGAATGCTCAAGTGTGTCCCAAGAGGTCCTACGACCCCTTCAGACACACTTGAGTGCTCAAATGTGTCAAAAGGGGTCATGGGGACTTCCTAGGGGTCCTAGGATGCCTTATCACACGTTAGGACCCCTAGGAAGTCCCCATGACCCCTTTTGACACATTCGAATGCTCAAGTGTGTCCTAAGGGGTCCTACGACACCTTCAAACACACTTGAGCATTCAAATATGTCAAAAGGGGTCATGAGAACTGTCTAGGGGTCCTAGTACACCTTATCATGTGTTAGGACCCCTAGGAAGTCCCCATGACCCCTTTTGACATATTGGAACACTCAAGCATGTCCTAAGGGGTCCTACGACACCTTCAGACACACTTGAGTATTCAAATGTGTCAAAAGGGGTCATGGGGACTTCCTAGGGGTCCTAGTATGCCTTATCATGTGTTAGGACCCCGAGAAAGTCCTCATGACCCCTTTCGACACATTGGAACCCTCAATTGTGTCCTAAGGGGTCCTACGACCCCTTCAAACACACTTAAGCATTCAAATGTGTCAAAAGGGGTCATCGGGACTTCCTAGGGGTCCTAGTACGTCTTATCACATGTTAGGACCCCTAGGAAGTCCCCATGACCCCTTTCGACACATTGGAACATTCAAGTGTGTCCTAAGGGGTCCTACAACACCTTCAGACACACTTGAGCATTCAAATGTGTCAAAAGGGGTCATGAGGACTTCCTAGGGGTTCTATTATGCCTTATCATGCGTTAGGACCCCTCAGAAGTCCTCATGACCCCTTTTGACACATTGGAACTCTCAAGTGTGTCCTAAGGGGTCCTATGACCCCTTCAGACACACTTGAGCATTCAAATGTTTCAAAAGGATTCATTAGGACTTCCTAGGGGTCCTAGTATGCCTTATCACACGTTAGGACCCCTAGGAAGTCCCCATAACCCCTTTCGACTTATTGGAACCCTCAAGTGTGTCCTAAGGGGCCCTACGACCCCTTCAGACACACTTGAGGGTTCAAATGTGTCAAAAGGGGTCATGGGGACTTCCTAGGGATCCTAGTACACCTTATCATGTGTTAGGACCCCTAGGAAGTCCCCATGACCCTTTTGACACATTGGAATGCTCAAGTGTGTCCTAAGGGCTCCTACAACACCTTTGGACACACTTGAGTATTCAAATGTGTCAAAAGGGGTCATGGGGACTTCCTAGGGGTCCTAGTACACCTTATCACGCGTTAGGACCCCTAGGAAGTCCTCATGACCCCTTTGGACACATTGGAACCCTCAAGTGTGTCCTAAGGGGTCCTACAACCCCTTCGGACACACTTGAGCATTAAAATGTGTCAAAAGGGGTCATGGGGACTTCCTAGGGGTCCTAGTACACCTTGTCACATGTTAGGACCCTTAGAAAGTCCCCATGACCCCTTTGGATACATTGGAATGCTCAAGTGTGTCCTAAGGGGTCCTACGACCCCTTCAGACACACTTGAGCATTCAAATGTGTCGAAAGGGGTCATGGGGACTTCCTAGGGGTCCTAGTATGCCTTATCACATGTTAGGACCCCTAGAAAGTCCCCATGACCCCTTTCGACACATTAGAACCCTCAAGTGTGTCCTAAGGGGTCCTACAACCCCTTCGAAAACACTTGAGCATTCAAATGTGTCAAAAGGGGTCATGGGGACTTCCTAGGGGTCAAATGTTCTTACATCAATTTTGATGCCATTGTTAGTTTCTAGAACAGATGATGACATCTACTTATTCAATATAGTCAAATTGCCAAAATTAGGAGTCTGTAGAAAAATCCTGTGCTGGATACTTTCAAGAGGACTTGGGCTAAAACTCTATGTCATCAAATCAACTGTGCAGGTATTTTTTCAAATACATTATATATATATATATATATATATATATATATATATATATATATATATATATATATATATATATATATATATATATATATATATATATATATATATATATATATATATATATATATTAGTATATATAATACATTAGTATATATAATATACATTATATATATTATATACCTCTTTTTGTTTATAAAAGTTTAATTTTTTCATTTACTCCTACCATTTTTTCATGTACCCGATAAAATCGGGTACTCGATTATTTCCTGGTATAACTTTGACCAAAATATTCACTGTCCCCACAAACCAGAGAAGCACAGGATTTTAGACTTTTTCATGGGTTGCAGGAAAAGAAAAAGTGATTTAGGGCCCATTTTTTATTTTTTGTCAACTTGTGGTCTCACCATGGGAAGCAACAGTCGTTGAAAGGCTAAACGGAAGAGGAAGGTGGCAGATGAAGAAATTCAAGCATATAGGGAAAAAGATAGGGAAAATCATCGAAGAAAGAGAGAAGATATGTTAAACATTAATCAAGGTGACCCCGTAAATGTAGTTGCAAGTGAAGAGGATGTTGAATTTGAAAATAATATGAAAATTAATTTTGTGAATAACAATGTATGGAGTGAAGATGAAAATGTAGAGATGGAGAATGAAAATGTAGACTTGGGGAATGAAAACGTAGATTTGGGGAATGATAATGAATGGAATGAAGATGAAAATGTATAGATGGAGATTGAAAATGTAGACTTAGGGAATTAAAATATTGCACAAGAACCACATGAATGTTACACATCTCCAAATTATATTTGAAATGAAGTCCCTTGCAATAAAGATAATCAATATTCAAATTCAGGGCTTGAAAGAACACCTAAATGGTTAATTGAAATCGAAGAGAACATTATGAATAATTGGGAAGGAAAGAGGTCATATAGAACCGTTAGGTTGTGGGCTTCAAGACTTTATGATCAATTTTTTGGAAACAAGACATTGGTTGAGCAATGTCAAATTTTTGTGCAGTTGTTAAAGATGCAAAAGATGAGACCTATGTTTATGAAATTGAAGATTCATGTGAACAAGAAAATGGAGAGAAATGTCATTGTTGTGAAGAATATTTTCAATGATCTCAATAGCATTGGGAAGACTAGCAGAGAAAAAGATGAGAGTTTCTCAGAGGGTTATTACAACCTCCTTAGTAAGTCATCAGTTGAGAAAGGCTCGTTTGATGAGACAAACTTGTGTTGACTTCAATATAGACCATAAAACTTTGGGTAGAGAACCTGCAAGAAGAGAAAGACTTGATGATCTGCTTCAAATTGATACATGGGCTTATGGTGGGAGACTTCCATGTTTTGATAAGAAGCTAACAGATGTTATCAAGGATGAAATTCAACAATTTTGGGATGCTAACTCAAGAGTGTCACCAAATGTGAAGGATGTCTTGAAGTTGAGAGTTGGCAATGGAGACCGCACTCCACATCCTAAACATTATGTGGAGGTAAGTCAAACAATGTTGTATAAAAAAATTTGTGAGACACATCCAACATTGAAAATATCACAAAGGTCTTTTGAATCCGTGAAGCCATTTTATTGTGTACCCCTTAAGATTCAGAATACATGTTGTTGCAAAAATCATGTTGAGTTTTCAATGCATCATGAATGATTACGGTCCATTCATTCTAATTTTCATACTAATGAAATGCTAGAGGATTGTGGTGCAAGTGGTCTTCCCAAATCATCAAGAGACTTGCTAGATCAATTTTTATGTCATAGAGATGATGGTTGTTTATTTTATAAAAAAGATTTCTTAAATGCCAAGTGCTCAGAATGTGGTGGCTTGTCCAAGTTTAGAACATGTTTTCATGATGGTTTGGAACACAATTTTGGAAAGACACTCATCCAAAAAAAGGTATATGAAACAGTGAAATATACATTGAAGAGTGGAGGTGAAGGTTCTAGATGTGAGTTAGTTGCAAAAGAATATAATGTTGCTGATTTTATTTCAGATTTCAAGACAAATCTTTTTTACAAGTATGCAAGGCATAGTCACAGGTCTTAATGGTTGGATCAACAATTTAGGACATGTAAGGACACTTTCCCCATTGGAACTATTATATCCATTGTAGACTTTGTGGAGAACTATACATTGCAGCCCCAAAATGAGACTCAAGCTCAATATTACAATTCCATTCAAGTTGCTATTTTTGTACACATCACATATAGACATTCCCCTGATAGCACAAAAGATGAGTGAAAGATAATCAAAGAGTACCATTTTTATATGAGCAACAATAGGTCTCACTCTCATGAGTTTGTTCAACATTGTTTCCAGAACTATTTTGACTTCTTGCAGGAAAATGGTATTGCTATGGATAGGCATCTCATTTGGTTGGATAATTGCACCAGTCAATTTAAGAATGCCAAAATGTTTTATTGGTTGTGTAGAATTCATGTGGAGAGATGTGTACCTCATATTTGGAGTTTTTTTGAGTCAGGGCATGGGAAAGGGGAGCATGATGGAGCAGGTGCATGTGTGAAGAGAGCTCTAGTTAAGGAGCAATTGAGGATTTCAGGTGTTGTACTTCTTGATTCTCATTCTATTGTTGATTGGTGTACTTTAGCATTGTCATAGGGGGGACTCTTGATTCTACAGTGCGTAGATTATTTTGGTTGGTTGAGGAGGGAACTATAGGAGATAGATTGGATTGTCAAACAATGAAAGACTCTTCAAAAATGCTTTCATTCCGAAGCTCCAATAGTAGTACATGGACCGTTTGGACACGAGAGTTGGATTTTTTTTTCCCCATGTGTTTTCAGTATGATTGGGATCATTGTGAGTAAAGTGAGTGGGTGGATACATGGGTTCCATAGTATCTAACTCCTTTATCTTTGACACTCTCTATAAGAAATGATGACATGGACACTTTAGTTGAGTATGACCATCTTTTAGATCTTTTGAAGCATGGAGATGTTTTTGCATTGGTTGCACCGCAGGGGAATGATGAGAGGTTAGATTATTGGTTAGCACATTGTGTACAAGGTAAACAGAAGCTTGTACAACTGATGATAGACGGTGATGGGTTCACATATCCTACTGGTTCAGTTGTTGTTGTGGGAACATGGCTACGAACATACATGATTAGAAAGAATGGAATTCCCACATTTGAAGACTATGAGAAGCACAAAACTATTCTCAGGTATTCACACCTTGTTATAGCAACAAATGTCAAGTCGTCAAAGCATCAAGGAAGACCAAAGACAAAAGAACTTTGGACTATTAGTACTGTTGATCATGAAGCACTATTGGAGACCCTGAAGCAAAGAGATGACCCTTCAAGAAAACTTGACTAGGTAATAAGTTAACTTAGTGCATTGTTTTATATGTTCATTAAGCTTAATTTCAATACATTAATTTCACCTTTCTTAGATTGTATTTTGAGTCAATAAACTTGGTTTTGTATGTGGATTGTAACTTGTGTAGGAGCACCTATGAAGACACCTCCAGTCACCATGGATCCAATCAGAGATAGAAGGACAAAAGGATCCTTAATGGTTAATTGAGATCTTTTGAAGCCTATAATGGCAATTTGTAACAATCAATTTGATTTAAAAGTTAAATGTCCTAGAAGTCTTGATAAGGACTTATGACCAAAATCATGTATGGGTGGCCAATAGTGCCAACAAGGGATCTTACATGTCATTTACTTATGTCATTTGCATGGTTTTAATTCTTACATGTTTGATTGTTGTTTCTAATGCTTTAAGGATATTATTTTTTATCATTTCAAACAATATATAGAAGTTAAATCTCAAACATAATAAGCTCCATGAACAAGGTATTCTAGAGTAAAAAAAAACAAATGTCCTAATATTCAGTCTTTGTTATTGGGTTTTGGGAGGGGTGGCAGAATATTAAAATAATTGAATTTTAGTAGAGTGTTGACTAGCTTAATCATGATTAGTTTCACAGTTCAAATTTCAAACATACCACTAACAGTCATTGCAACGGAACTGGGTCAAGAAAAGAAGTGTGTGTGCTTTCCCATTTGGGTCTTCTCTTGTTTTAGAATGAAAACCTAATTGTTTCCACTACAAACAAGGACATGTTCCCAGGACTACTTACTCAATCTGTAAAACACAACTGCTTGTAGGCTACCCAGTGTACCATAATGCATTGTGTGTTTTATGGTCTACAAGTGACATGCTTTCTGAGTTTGCACGGGAGGGTAAAAGGGTTAAGTTTTTCGTTACTAAAAATGGTGTGGACTATAAGTTGGTGGTTCACTTTCATGACATTGTAAATGTGAGTGACAACCCTGTTCCACCCACAGAGTCACTGGAATGCTCACGACCACACTCGACCCAAGTGACCCCAAGGTGCACTAAGCATGATTGGGCAGTGATCTTCCGAGGCTCGTATCTTGGACCTCGTGAGAGGTATCAAAAAACCATTAGGGGCTACGAGATCATGTTTCTAAGGTCTACAATAACCTCTCTCAGTTTTGGGCGATTCGACTTTGTTTTCATTTGGCAAGGTGATCTCAATTGATTCCAAAACTTGCAATGAGGGTCAGTTGAAAGTAGCTCAGCAGTGTATCTCTCAAATCGTCCATCCTAGGATCGAATCATCTACTCCATCAGCTTCGGTTGGCCATGTAAAAGCTAATGACAACCTTGTTCCACCCATGAAAGTAGAACGCTCGTGACCACGCTCGACCCAAGTGACCCCAAGGTGCACTAAGCACGATTGGGCAGCGATCTTTCGAGGCTCGTATCTCAGACCTCGTGAGAGGTATTGACAAATAGTCTAGGGCTACAAGATCATGTTTTTGAGGTCTAAAATAACCTCTCTCAATTTTAGGTGATTTGACTTCATTTTCATTTGGCAAGGCGATCTTAGTCGATGCCAAAACTTGCAGTGAGGGTCAGTTGAAAGTAGCTCAGCAGTGTATCTTTCAAACCATCTATCCTGGGATTGAACCATCTACTCTATCAACTCTGGTTGGCCAGGTAAATGCTAGTGACAACCCCATTCTGCCCACGCTGTCACTGGAACGCTCGCGACCACGCTCGACCCAAGTGACCCCAAGGTGCACTAAGCATGATTGGGTAGTGATGTTCTGAGGCTCGTATCTCATACCTTGTGAGAGGTATCAACAAAATATTAGGGGATATAGGATCATGATTCTGAGGTCTACAATAACCTCTCTCAATTTTGGGCAATTTGACTTCGTTTGCATTTGGCAAGGCAATCTAAGTCGATGCCAAAACTTACAATGAGGGTCAGTTGAAAGTAGCTCAACAATGTATCTTTCAAACCATTCATCTTGGCATTGAACCATCTACTCCATCAGCTTTGGTTGGCCAGGTAAACACCAGTGACAAGCTCATTCCACCCACGGAGTCATTGGAATGCTCGCGACCACGCTCGACCCAAGTGACTTGAAGGTGCACTAAGCATGATTGGGTAGAAATCTTCCAAGGCTCGTATCTCAGACCTCATGAGAGGTATTAACAAACCATCAGGGGCAACGGGATTTTGTTTCCAAGGTCTAAAATAACCTCTCTCAATTTTGGGTGATTTAACTTTATTTTCATTTGGCAAGGCGATCTCAGTCGATGCCAAAACTTGCAGTGAGGGTTAGTTGAAAGTAGCTCAGTAGTGTATCTTTCAAACCATCTGTCCTAGCATCAAACCATCTAATCCATCAGCTCCACTTGGTTGGGTAAATTCCAGTGACAACCCCGTTCCACCCATGGAGTCACTAAAACGCTCGCGACCACGCTCGACCCAAGTGACCCCAAGGTGCACTAAGCACGATTGGGTAGTGATCTTCCAAGGCTCATATCTTAGACCTCGTGAGAGGTATCAACAAACCCTCAAGGGCTACGGGATCATGTTTCCAAGCTCTACAATAACCTCTCTCGATTTTGGGTGATTCAACTTCGTTTGCATTTGGCAAGGCGATCTCAGTCGATGCCAAAACTTGTAGTGAGGGTAAGTTGAAAGTAGCTCAGCAGTGTATCTTTCAAACCATCAGTTTTGGGATCAAACCATCTACTCCATCAGCTCTGGTTGGCTGGGTAAATGCTAGTGACAACCTAGTTCCACCCATGCAGTCACTGGAATGCTCGCGACCACACTCGACCCAAGTGACCCCAAGGTGCACTAAGCATGATTGGGCAGAGATCTTCTAAGGCTCATATCTCAGACCTCATGAGAGGTATCAATAAACCATTAGGGGCTACAAGATCATGTTTTTGAGGTCTACAATAACCTCTCTTAGTTTTAGGGGATTTGACTTCATTTGCATTTGGCAAGGCGATCTCAGTCAATGCCAAAACTTGCAATGAGGGTTAGTTAAAAGTAGCTCAGCAGTGTATCTTTCAAGCTGTCCATCCTAGCATCAGACCATCTACTCTATCGGCTCCAGTTGGTTTGGTAAATGCTAGTGACAAACCCATTCTGCCCACGGAGTCACTGGAATGCTCGCGACCATGCTTGACCCAAGTGACCCCAAGGTGCACTAAGCACGATTGGGCAGCGATCTTTCAAGACTCATATCTCAGATCTTGTGAGAGGTATCCACAAACTATCAGGAGCTACGGGATCCTATTTCTGAGGTCTACAATAACCTCTCTCAGTTTTGGGCAATTCGACTTTGTTTGCATTTGGCAATGCAATCTTAGTCGATGCCAAAACTTGCAGTGAGGGTCATTTGAAATAGCTCAGCAGTGTATCTTTCAAACCGTCCATCCTAGTATCGAACCATCTACTCCATCAGCTCTAGTTGGTTGGGTAAATGCCACTGACAACCTTGTTCCACCCACGGAGTCACTGGAATGCTCACGACCATGCTCGACCCAAGTGACCTAACAACACAAGTGCTACATTTCTCTGTGGATTTAGTAAACCCCAATATGATGAGTTATATACATAGTTAGTAAACAAGTGATGAAGGGTGCTCCCCTTAATACCACAAACACATAACGGAAATAGAGAAACAACAACAATAATATGCAAGAACAGAAAATTAGCTTCTTATTATCTCCACAAATGTGGAATTAAAAACTTTCAGAATTACAATATGCAAAGCCACATGGGCATTCGCTTACAATATTCTGTAGGACAAAGCCTCAAATCAATACCCAGATCTACTACCCAGAACTGCCCTAGACAACACTACGGGCCTTCTTTATATAGGCAATTTCCACCACCCGAGAAGGTTCTAGAAATTTAGCCCTTAGGGCTGACCAAACTTAGAATTATTTTATTTTACAATTTATTACATCAAAGTCGGCTCAAAATGAGTTTTGAAACCCAAACAGAAATTTTGAAGAAAAATTATTTTTTGCCATTTCAGGTGACCCAACTTCCAAAGACCATAAGTCATCGCCCGTTGACCTGATTGGCTATTATAACCCCATTCTGGAAATGACACGAAGTGCTCTACCGGCTTGACCAATGCAACCTGCCTATCACCCAAATTTTCAACCTCATCCAGGGCCTCTAAAGCCTTCAAAACTGAGTTCAAAGTTTCTGTACCCTGCTGCCAATACCGAAAATCTTCAATATATTCAAAACTAGACCTGATCTAGCCATGAAACTTTGCTGGCAGGCTGATATGACTGAGATGAACCTCCACATGTAAAATTCAAACATTTCGAGATCATAAGACCAACTTACTAAAAATAGAAAGTTTCCATAAATAGCGGCTCTGCACAAGATAGCCCTTATTGAATATAAAAATAGAAATATTTTTGGGTGATGCAAGATTGCTCTTACACCCAGGATGCTCCTGCATCAGACACCCAGGGTAATTTGAGAAGTGACCCTATCACGACTCAGGTGTGCAGAGGAAAACCAAGACGGTTAACCTCCTCCTTTGTTAGCCATGATGAATCTTCAACAGATCGTCCTTTCCATTTGACCAAATACTCTTCATATATCCTGTTCCTTGTGCTTCTGCCAACACGACTGTCCAGTATGTCTTCAATCTCCTTGATATCTGAACTGGTTGCTGGAATACTCCACTGTGCTACTGCAACCTCATCTTCAACACCTCCTTCATGATACTCTGTCAAATCTAAAATGTTAAACACTGGTGAAATATTCGGCTCAGTAGGCAATTATACCTCATATGCATTTTTTGAATCATGCTTCTTTAGTATCTTACATGGCCCAAACTTCTTCATTTTCAACTTGTTATATGTACCAACCGGAAATCACTCCTTCCACAAATGAACCATGACTTCATCTCCAACCTAAAATTCCTTATGCCTCCTTTTCTCATCTGCCTTAGCCTTATACTACGCATTCATCTTGGTAATATGCTTCCTCACCTCCTCATGGATGTTCTTCAAGTGTTCTACAAAATCTTCAGCTTCAGCACTACTTATTTCTCCTTTATCTATCTTTCTCAATTCAGATGCATTTCTTGGACTACTTCCATAAACAATCTGGAATAGTGATTTACCAGTGCTCCTATTGATAGAATTATTGTACGCAAATTATGCCTGTGGTAAAATCAAATCCCATCCTGTTGGCTTATCTCCAACCAAACATCTCAGTAGATTTCCCAAACTTCTATTCACCACCTCTGTCTGTCCATCATTTTGTGGATAATGTGATGAACTAAACTTCAAATCTGTCTTCAACTTCTTCCACAATGTATGCCAAAAATATCCAACAAACTTAGTGTCTCTATCTGAAACTATGGTCTTTGGAAAACCATGTAGTCTCACCACTTCTCTGAAAAACAATTCTGCTACATGAACAGCATCATTAGTCTTCTTACAGGGAATGAAATGTGCCATCTTTGAAAATCTGTCAACTACTACAAAAATTGAATCATGTCCCCGCAGTGTCCTCGGTAAACCAAGAACAAAGTCCATACTAATATCCTCCCAAGGCTTCTCTGCTACAGGTAACGACTGATACAACCCTGAATTCTGCTTCACTCCTTTCGCCATCTGACATACTCTCCAACTCTGTACAAACTTCTTCACATCTTGCTGCAATTATGGCCCATAATAATTCTCACCAACCAAAGCAAGGGTTTTATCATGACCAAAATATCCAGCCAATCCTCCACTATGCTTCTCTTTGATGAGATTCTCTCTCATAGAACTTCTTGGAATGCACAACTGACTCCCTCTGAATAGCATATCATCCTGGATGATGAAATCCAGCCATTTTGTCCTATCTAGAGTAACAGGCTCTTTACAAGCTTTCCAAGCTCCACCAAAATCAGGATCCTCTGGATACAAATTCTTGAGTTCCTTGAACCCAACCACTTCAATCTGCATCTCTGTCAGCAATAGTTTCCTTCTACTAAGAGCATCCGCAACCCTATTAGACTTTCCACTCCTGTGTTTCAAAACAAATGTATAACTCTGCAAAAACTCAACCCATTTCAAATGCCTCTGATTCAACTTTCCTTGACTATTCAATATTGCAAAGCTTGATGATCAGTATACAAAACAAACTCCTTAGGAAGCAGATAATGTCTCCACTTCTTTAATGCCTGAACTATAGCATAAAATTCCTGATCATAAACAGAATACTTCCTCTTGGCATCATTTAACTTCTCACTGAAATACGCAATAGGTTTACCTTCTTGGCTCATAATAGCTCCTATTGCAGTACCACTAGCATCACAATCTACTTGAAACACCTTATTAAAATCTGGAAGTGCTAAAACAAGTTGTTCTGTAACTTTTTGTTTCAACAAATGAAAACTTTTTTCTGCCCCATTAGTCCACTTAAACTCTTTTCTATCCCCTCTCATTGTCTCAGTCAAGGGACCACAAATACTGCTAAAATTTTTGATAAACTTTCTATAAAAACTAGCTAGACCATGAAAAGATCTTACCTCAGTATCACTCCTTGGAGTAGGCCATTCAAGGATAGCATGTACTTTCTCTGGGTCTATTTTTAGACCTTCTGCTAAAACTACAAATCCCAAATAAACTAACTCTTTCTTCACAAAACTGCACTTCTTCAAATTAATCAACAATTTCTCATCTCTCAACTTCTCAAACACCATATGAATATGCATCATATGTTCCTCCAATGTCTTGCTAAAAATCAAAATATCATCTAGGTAAACAATGACAAACTTACCCAGAAATTCTTTCAGAACCTCGTTCATGAGTCGCATGAAAGTGCTCGGTGCATTGGTTAGCACATGACTAACCACTCATACAGTCCTTCCTTTGTCTTGAAGGTAGTCTTCCATTCATCTCCTTCTCTGATCCGAATCTGGTGATATCCACTCTTCAGATCTATCTTTGAGAAATACACAGCTCCACTCAAAAAATCCATAATATCATCCATTCGTGGCAATGGAAACCTATACTTGATTGTGATCTTGTTTATTGCTCTAGAATCTGTACACATCCTCCATTCTCCATTCTTCTTTGGTGCTAATACTGCTGGTACAGCACATGGATTCAAGCTCTCCCGAATCAATCCCTTCTGTAACAACTCATGTACTTGTCTATTCAACTCTTCACTTTCTGCTGGTGTCATTCTGTGTGCTGCCTTGTTTGGCAAACTGGCTCCTAAAATCAAATCCATCTAATGACTGATCTTCCTTACGGGTGGTAATCCATCAGGTACATTATCAGATACAATATCCTGAAACTTGTTCAACAAATCTGCAACCTCTACAAGTACATCCTCTACTTCTTCTTTACTAGCTTTTGGAATTAAAGCAAAACACACATGCTCATGCCTCATACCATCTAAGAATTTTCTTCCATCAACAAATGTTATTCTTGCATTACCACATACCTTTTCTTCGGTCTCCTTCAATGGCTTTAGCTTATGTCGCACTCCATCCTTTGTCAGGGAATAGGTATTCGCATGACCATCGTGTACAGCACATCTGTCAAACTGCCACGGTCTACCCAACAACATATGACATGCATCCATAGGGATGATATCACATAGTACCTCATCTTGGTACCCACCGATCTTGAACTTTACCAGGCACTGTTCACTGACCATGACCTTGTGGTCATCCTGCACCCAGGCAATCCGATATGGATGTGGGTGTTTCTGTCTCTTGAGCTTCAACTTTGTCACCATCTCTTCTGACACCAAATTTTTAGTGCTTCCACTATCGATAATCACATCACAGCATTTACCCTCACACTTGCATCTAGTGCGAAATAGGGTCCTCATTTGTTCAGGTTCATTCTCACCACTCAGCAAGACTCTTCTATTAATTAGCGTTTCTCCTCTTTCAGCATCTTCAGAATTTGATGATCTAGCATCTTCATCTACATGTGCAACTCTGGCCTGGCCTTCATTTCTCCTGTCTATTCTGCCTTGGTGCTGAGGACATTCAAATTCCCTATGACCTTCTTATCCACAGTGAAAACATGTTCCACAGAAGCCTCCTCTTCCAGATCCTTGTCCTCTTCCTCTTCCTCTCTGATCTCTATTATTCTGATCTTGGAAATGATTGGAATGGTTTCCTCTTTGATTCTGGCTGCTACTGGGCTCATCTTTCTTTTTCAGATCTTCATTTCGGCCACCATATGACCGTCCACCAGATCTTCCACCACGACCTCTTCCATTTTGTCTGCTCTCAAACTTCTTGTTCAGCTTTTTCTCTACTTTTAGGGAAAACTGGTATGCCTCCTTAATACTATTCATTTGAACTAGATTCAACTCCTCCTGAATGTTTGGCCTTAACCCATTAAGGTATCGAGCAACTTTCTCCTTATCAGTTTCTGCATGGCCTGTTCTGATGAGGAGTCGATAGAACTCCTCTGTATACTCCTGAACAGATCTTCCTGCTTGCTTCAAACTTTGCATTTTCTTTAGTAGGTCAAGCTCATAATCAACAGGAATGAACTGTCACTTCAATTTATCCACCATCCGATCCCATCTTGTGATTTTATCTTTCCCTCTTCTATTTCGCTCCAATTGAATTTTTTGCCACCAGATCTTCGTATGACCTTTCAGTCTGGCCTTCACAAATTTGACCCTATCAGGATCCTCAACATCTTCATACTCAAAATATTCCTCACATTCATTGATCTAGTCAATCAATTCCTCTGGGTTAAGATTTCTAGAAAATGTAGGAACCTCAATCTTAGGTCTTTTCCCAATCTTGGAAATTGCCCGAAAAAGTCTTTCTTCCTCGTGGTTCACAATTTTAGCTTCTCCTTCTTGATATTCTTCTTCAGCTTCATCCTCGCTTTCATCTCTGACATTAAGATTCATTCCTCTATGAATCTCTTCTTGCAATGCTCGCACTTGTCTCTGCAGCTCTCTAACCTTAGGTGTCACAGCACTAGCTCTTCCACCACGTTCTCTTCGTGGAGGCATTTTCATGATGCGCGTTGAAACCTTAACCACGGTCCTGGTGCAAATTGCCTCACAGTCGGCAATCTATTTACACACTCAAGAACTCCTGCTCTGATACCACTTGATGAAGGGTGCTCCCCTTAATACCACAAACACATAACAGAAATAGAGAAACAACAACAATAATATGCAAGAATAGAAAATTAGCTTCTTATTATCTCCACAAATGTGGAATTACAAACTTTCAGAATTACAATATGCAAAACCATATGGGCATTCCCTTACAATATTCTGTAGGACAAAGCCTCGAATCAATACCCAAATCTACTACCCAGAACTGCCCTAGACAACACTACGGGCCTTCTTTATATAGGCAATTTCCACCACCCGAGAAGGTTCTAGAAATTTAGCCCTTAAGGCCGACCAAACTTAGAATTATTTTATTTTACAATTTATTTCATCAAAGTCGGCTCAAAATGAGTTTTGAAACCCAAACAAAAATTTTGATGAAAAATTATTTTCCGCCATTTCAGGTGACCCAACTTTCGAAGACCATAAGTCATCACCCGTTGACTTGATTGGCTATTATAACCCCATTCTGAAAATGCCACGAAGTGCTTTATACGCTTGACTAGCCCAAAACACTTGTCACCCAAATTTTCAACCTCATCCGGGGCCTCTAAAGCCTTCAAAACTGAGTTGAAAGTTTCTATACCCTGCTATCAATACCGAAAATCTTCAATATCTTCAAAACTAGACCTGATCTAGCCATGAAACTTTGCTGCAGGCTGATATGACTGAGATGAACCTCCACATGTAAAATTAGAACATTTTGAGATCGTAAGACCAACTTACTAAAAATAGCAAGTTTCCATAAATAGCGGCTCTACACAAGATAGCCCTTATTGAATATAAAAATAGAAATCTTTTTGGGTGATGCAAGATTGCTCTTACACCCAGGATGCTCCTGCATCAACAACCCTAGTTACAAAATACAAATAACAATATGTAAAAGTCTATGTACAATCGGGCTATCACTCCGAATTGAGATGCCTGTCAGCCTTGGCTCCCAAACCTGTGTCAGGACATCATCAATAGCCACACCCTATACAATAAATTCAAGTAAAATATTTATTACTACACACAAGTGGCATACATATGCATGCATAATTAATCTTAAACAATTAATTACCTTTCCTTTGTCGACACCTGATGAAGGAAATACCTCATGCCCCCCACTGACATCGGTTGTAGCCTGCAAGAGTACAATAAGATGACAATATATTAGTAAATGTATGAATTTTATTTCTCTAATTGATAGAGATTTAAGCATGTACACCAAATGATATAAAAAAAACTAATGGGTACATAATTCATAATATATCGTATAGGCATCAAGGCCAAATGAAATGGCCAAAACTGTAGACTCATCCACTTGTCTCAACTCCTTCTATGTCATCGATTGAACATAAATGGAAAAAATATATATACATAAGTGGATGCAATCATTAAAACTAATCTAAATAAATAAATTAAATAAGTCATGTGACAAATTTATCTATAATGTTTACTCTTACCATATCAACAGGAGTCCATGGCTCTGCGTACACCTCCTGAGCACTCTCATGAGATGTAGATGCTCCATGAGGTGTTGCAGCCTATGCAGTTGTGTCTCCTACATCCTCCTCATCAATAACATACTAATATGTATCGACATCAGTAAGTGGTCCGAGGCACATATTCTTGCATATAATGCAAATATGGGGCTCGCATACATGTGAACTTCAGCGAGATGTCGATGCGCCAGCATCATCCACACCAGGAGGCAACACTGACCTGGTCTGCGTGATAAACTGATCACTCAACAAATGAATGACCCTAATATTCTATGAGCAGCCTCTGCGATGATATCGGGATGCTGCACTTGAGGAGGGGGTGTGACATCAGTGGGGGGGACAAAGGTAGTGGCCTTTTTGCACTGGGCAAATGGCCTAGTCTGAGGAGCTCCTCTGCCTATGCCCATGTTGGCCTCATACTCCTTGTGACCAAGCACAAACTCAGCATACAATTTTTTTATGAAATAGAAAGGGAGCTCCAAATTGCTATGGGGTGGTTTATCAAAAACCATCCACCAGCAATTCCAAAAGTGTGTGCGCATTGCTTCATTTGTGCACCATTTTATTGATAATTTGGGCTTTTGGGGGTCAACTTGTAATCTAGTTTTAGGATTCACAAAAAGGGAGGCTATATCTTCCTTACTTATATTAAGAGCCGCAATCCCATCATGGTCAAGCCCGTCATCAAATTGGGTGTGCATATCATCACGCCAATGAAGAGAAGCATTATGTTGCTGCATGAGTGTGTCAATATTTTCAACAATAGTATTTAATGTGGCAAGCATGGGACCTAATGTAGGTATATTCTTATATGTGTTTTGAAAACCGTGTATTGTGTACAAATTATCTTGTATCAAATCTTCTAAAGATCGAGGGTTTTGAGACGGGGGATTGTTTTAGGGATTGTTATTTGGTGCGGGAGGGTTATTTTCTTCATTATTGTCAGCCATGCCTGATTAAATAAAAAACAAATCTAAATTTCAATTTGATTTCATATATTATTACAAAAATAAATACAAAACCCTATTTCAACAAAAAAAACTACATTTAGCATCAAAATGAAATAAAATAATCAAAATATACAAAGAATTTACGTACCGTATATACTGCGGAGATCGAATTTATTGTTGTGAAAATTAGATACCCAAACATATCATGTATATGATATTTGTAGTCATTTTCCAAACCCAAAACATGAGGAGAAATGAGGAAAATGGCTCGCGGGTTTTGATTTAAGCCATGGGTTTCGAGTACCCGATATAATATCAGGTACCTGATTAAGCATGTGCTTTGGTGTCAGGTTTGCCCAAGTGTACTGACACCTAGGCCTACTAGAAAGTCAACAAGAATTTTCATTCACTTTTGGACGAGTGAAAAGTGAATATTTTTCACATCGCCACTTTTTGGCCCCTCATGATCTTGCACATACCCATGTAACAACAATCTCCCACTTGGATACTGATCAAAATCCACAACAACAATCTCCGACTTGGACACTGATCATAACATTTTTGAACCTGTAGCTCCCATTGGAGTGAAACACCCTGGACCTTGTTGTTCTATTTTTACTATTTTTAGTCTTGAAGACCAATCGAAGCTGAAGAGGAGTTCATCTTCTCCCTTGTCACTACCTTTGCACAAGGTCTTCACTGAAGAGGCCATACAATACCACATGCATTCATATTGGGGGGTTTAAAATGGGCAAAAAAGGGGCAATATATTGCCTAAATAGAAGGGAGGGTTTTTTTTCGAGTGGGGGGGGGGGGCTTTATATCGAAGAATGGGTGTGGGGATTATTGGGTGGGTATTGGAGGGGATGACAAAAAAGGAATTTGGGGAAATATTTTTTGAAAATAGGGGGATTATTTAATATGCCACAAATGCATGTGTTATGATTTAGGTTCACTAAGTGAAGCCCATGTGTACCTTTGTAAACATATCCACTGGATTTTTATTTGTATGTATCTTTTCCAACTTTATTTGTCCATCCTCCAACATTGATTGAATGAAATGAATACCTCAGTTGCATGTGTTATGTTTTAGAGTGCAAGGAAAGAATTTACCAAGATGTATAACACTTTGGTTGTCTATAAAAAGTAATTTTTGATTTTTGATTTTCCCAAATCTTCCATGAAAAGTTGCAGCCATAGAATCTCCTTAGCTACCTTTGTAGAAAAAACATACTCTACCTCCATGGTGGATAAAGAAACCACCTTTTGTAACTCAGAAATCCAAGTCACTATTGTCCCACCGTAGTAAATACATAGCTTGTGGTACTCCACTTGGTATCTATATCCCCTTCCAAATCTAAGTCAGCATAGCCTTTTAAAGCAGTATTAGGGCCCTAAAGCATAAACATTTGTTAGATGTACCTCTCAAGTATCTGAGAATCCATTTGACCATGTTCCAATGCTCAACTCTAGGATGACCCATATACCTACTAACAACTCCTACATCATGTGCAATATCCAATCTAATGCACACCATGACATACATTAAACTACTTATAGTTGAAGCATATGGTACCTTGGAAATTTTATCTTCCCCCTCTTATGTCTTTGGACACATCTTCTTAGTCAATTTTAGATGACTAGGTAAAGGTGTGTTGAAATATTTTTCACTCTTTGTATGTAATCTCTATAATATATTTTCAACATAATCAACCTGAGATACACTCGGCTTTTTGTTCTTCCTATCTCTACAATATTTCATACCAAGTATTTGTTTTCTATCCCCAAATCGTTCATAGAAAAATAATTTTCTAATTATTGTTTTAACCTCTAAAGGTGATCTATTTTAGACCCCTCTACAAGCATCTCATCAACATATAAACATAAAATAATGTAGGTGTCATCATACAACCTCTTAAAATAAATAAAATGGTCTAAATTACATCTACTTTAGCCATGCTCAGTCATAAAGATATCATATTTAATATACCATTTTCGAGGTGCTTGCTTCAAGCCATATAAGCTTTTTTTTTCAATCTGCACACTAATTTCTCCTTGCCTTTGACCTCAAATCCTTGGGGTTTTTCCATACATATTTCATCTTCCAAACCACCATGGAGAAAGGTTGTTTTAACATCAAGTTTTTCCAAATGCAAATCTCTAGTAGCCACTATACTTAAAAATAATGTGAATAGAAGTCATTTTAACAACTAGAGAAAAGATCTCATCGAAATCATTGCCTATTTTCTATGCAAATTTCTTTACCACTAACCTAGCTTTAAATATTTTCTTACCTTCATCCTCCTCTTTCAGCCTATAAACCCATTTATTTGGTAAATCCTTTTTACCTACAGGCAACTTGCATAGTTCCTAAGTCTAATTTTTTTAGCAAGGAGTCCATTTCATCTATCATTGCAAGCTCCCATTAAAACTTTGTATCCACCTACATAACTTGATCATATCTTTTTGGCTCACCAACATCTATTAATAAAATAGGATACAAAAATGGAGAGAACCTTTTTGGAGGCTAATTAGCCTTGTTGATTATCTATCATTCATTGGATTTTGTGGTATTTGTTTTTGTTGTTATTGTTGCAAAGCATGGGGAACCACTAGAACATCATCTTTTGGAGTATCATCCACTACTACATAATCATTTTCTTTCTTCTCATGTTGCAACTGATCTTTGTACAACATCTTCTCATTGAATACAACATCCCTTCTCACACTTTTATTATTTTTAAAATCCCAAAGTCTATAGCCAAATTCATCAATGCCATATCCAAAAAATATACATTTATTTGATTTAGCTTCCAACTCGGTTCTATTTTTAGAATCTATATGTGCAAATGATTCACAACTGAACATTTTGAGAAAAGAATAACTCTCCTTCTTACCTATCCATGCTTCCTTTGTAATACCACAACCAAAGGAGTAGAGGGATCCCTATTAATTAAATAAGAAACAATGTTTATAGAATCTTCCCACATGTTTAAGGGAAGCCTAGCATGCAACCTCATACTCCTTGCACACTCCATTATTCTCCTATTCATGTGTTCAACCACTACATTTTCTTGTGGAGTTCTTGGAACCATTTTCTGCCTATGAATACCATTATAGGAACAATAATCTTCAAACTCTTTTCTGCAATACTCACTACAATTATCAGTTCTGATACATTTTAGTTTTTTACAAGTCTCATTCTCAACCAAGATTTTCCATGTTTTTAAAGTTTCAAATACATCAAATTTTTGCCTAAGGAAATAAATCCTTACTTTCCAAGTTGCATCATCAATGATGGCAATATACTATTGGATCTAAGATAACTCCTCCTCCCTTTCTTGTTGGGAAGTGCTAAGACCTTTAATTTCCTTCTAGATATCTTCAATAGATGCATGGAGCACTTAATATTATTCATCATTTTCTTTTATTTGGGAGTTTTTTGTCACAATCTCTCTCTTGAGGGTAGTCATTAAACTCTACATATTTAGGATCTCTTTTCCACTCTAAAAGGAGAAAAGAAACATTGTTTTCTTTCTTGAGCCCATAATTCTCTGCTTCAAGCCCCTTGATTTGAACATTGAGTCTAGCCACATTTATGACTACACTTTTGAACTCCCTTTGTAGATTCTCCATCTTGTGGCCTTTCTTTAAGAAATCAAAGGTAACTACCCTCTGTAATTCTTCCAGTAATTCCATTTTATCTTGTGGATGACTATTGATCATATTGATCCCTATAGTATGCACTCTATAATCCTCTATTCTCATCTCACCCTCCTATTTCAAAATATTTGGTGTCATTGATGTCGGCGTGAAGGTTTTTTTCTTGTCATCATACGATATATCAAGTTTGGAGGTATCCATATTGGTGACATCCCTTGTCCTCCTTTTCTACATCCTTTATGCTTGAGCCTCTTTCATGGTATCAAATTGCTTCTTGATTTGTTGGAGAGAATCAATCTATTTTCTTGCTAGAGAATAGCCTACTGGGAGACCAAAGAGTATTCAAATGATTGGCATATTCCCTAATGAGTTGACATCAAGAATTTTAGGAAAGATAAAGGTGGTTTGTGAAAAGATAAAGATTCTTGGGAGCATTTGACTTCCTAAAATAGGGGTCAAAAATACTGGCTACGTAGAGGTGGAAGCAAGTGGATTCTGCATGACCATTTTGGTGGATGTGGGGGTTTCAAAAGAGGTTATTTTTTAATGGACATTTGAAAATGAAAGGTGAAAGGGTTGCACATGTATTTCAAAAACCATCAAGAAGGATTGTGATGTCTCCAAGGTAGGTTGAGTTATGGATAGTCATAGAGAATTCATGGTTGTAGGGCCAAGCCTGGATATTTGGAATGATTTTTTAACTAAAGACTGAGAAGAGAGAAGAGGGGAATAGAAACTTATCTCTTGGCTTGGATCCATGATGATTGTTACAGTGACTTTCTCTTCCTCCTCCTCATCATGGATATTCTTCATGTCTAGCCTTCATGCTTGTATATTCTTCTCAAGGGGTGGTGAAATTTCTTATTTAATCCTACAGACTCCACCTTTCACATTCTTCAAAAAAATTTCATGTGACTCGTGTGTCACAACTATAGATGACACCATTAATTTGGGTCCTTAGGGGACCATGAGCCTCTTTTCTAATTAAATAGACTTTTCTTTAGTCTATGCATTTTGTTGTTTAGGAACAACCCTACCCTCTAGTTAATATTTAGTATTGGAGCCTTTTTTGGGGTGTCTCACCTTAGCGAGCCTTGCTCCATTTTTCATTTAAATATGTCACCATCCAAGATTCTAGGCTCATTTGTAGTGTAACACATTTCTTGGCGGTAAACCTAGAAATCTGTAATTTTCTTTGTTAACCAAATCATCTTTTGAAAGAGGTTTATTGAAACACTAAGGAACCTTTTTAGTTGTTTTTTCATCCATTATCTCTAGATAGAAAGTCAGCCAAGAAGATGGGACTTGAACAAGAAGCATGGACAATTCCATCATAGTGTCAACATTTATTTGTGTTGTATTGTGACACTACTCCCAATAGGGTCTTGACTAGTGAGAAAATGAAATTCCATGAGATGCCAACAAATAGCCATCAAGATCATAGTGCCAAACATCACAAATGAGGCACATGGACAATTCTACCAATTTTATAGTCAACACATGCTTGGCCTTCTTCTTTGGAACCAAAATTCTAGTGTAGGTTAATATACCCTTGAACATAGTTGATCCTCTTCTTCCAGAACCCACGAGCAATATCCACAATTAAAAACTATTAAAAAACTTCTAGGACTAAGATGTGGTTTGTCAGACACATGATTAATCAAAGAGGCTCACCCAAGAACCCATGCACTGAACAAAATTAAACTTTTTTCCCATAAAACCTATCCCAACTGAGAGGTAGGCTCTGTATGAAATCTATCCGGTGGCTTGAGAAGATCTAAATTGAAACTCCTAACATAATTTTCAAGACAGGGGTCAAAGGAGCTCTAAATAAGCATTTTAATCATGAGCTAATGACAACGAGTGAATCCACATAGTCATAGAATTTCTCTTTCTTTCCCTACATACTATATGTAGGTCTATGTACCTTTGAAAGAGATTTGGATTTTTACACAAAATAAGGTGAGATAGGAAATAAGAGTAATAAAATTTATTTATTTTGTCAACCCCTTCAAGTTTACAAAGAATATTCTTAGTCATGGTCTCTAGAAAATCATAATGAAAACCATCATGGTCCCATTTAAGGTTGATCGGGAACCCAATTTGATAAGGTTGAGCATCAAGGTCATGATCTTGACCATAAATAAAGGAGAAGATGGAGCATATTTCTCACAAATCATGCCTAAATAATTTGATGGAAATAGGAAACTCGGGCCTAGACCTATCCTGTTTAGCTCAGTTTAGTTCAACATTGCATAATTTGGAAGCATCAATTCTCCTAGACTAGTGGTCATCAAATGTATTTTGATTTAATTTATGGACATTGGGGTTGTAGGAGATACATATCATTTTGTGCACCATAGAAGTATTAACTTCCAAATTCAACCCATTTTTGGCTAGGCTTTTGATTTTTGCATCAAAATGCTCAACACATGTGTAAACCAATATAGGGAAAGAGTGTACTTAATACACTATGAATTTTTTTCATTTGGATAACCAAAAATGACATCCTAAAGGGATTAACATCTTTCCCTTCCCCAAGTTCTATATCCTTTGAAATGTTCCCTCCTAGAGGTTCTTCCTACAAATCTGGGCAAAGATATTGTCATCCCAATCTTAAATCATGATAGCATCTTTGAGAGGAATCTTCTCTATGGACTTTATGTATTCATAATCAATTTTCCTCTACATTGGAGCACATGAAAATGATGTATCTCTAAAAAAATCCATGTAGCTAGCTTATAGAGCTTCAACATCAGGGTGAGAAATTGGTCCTTCTGCAACCATTGATATTAGTAGGAATAACTTTATGATTTAATATTCCATTCTTTGTCTAATTGGTTTGGAAATTATTCTCTTCTATGCTTCACAATGTCTCAAAATAACCTTGAAAAGATGAGAGGATGGTAAGATATGTAAATAAGTCATTTTGAGCACAAATACATATGAAATAACCACTCCTCATTTTTTGTAAAATATTGTTTTTAAGGGAAAAAGCACATACAACTCATTTATTTTTGTCTTTTGGGAAGAGTTACTTGAAAGAACCATGAACATTAAATATTGGGTGATTGGAGACAACATGAGTATTTTAAAAATCTATACGGATTTGAGAGGTAGCACATTGGGATGATTGGCATAGTTACACATGGCAACAAGGCGCTAAAAGCACTTATTAAAGAGACACTTGAGAAACCAATAACTAAAATGCTTTTGTACAATATTTTACATGTGTTCCATCATCAAAAGAAACATATTAAATTGACCCATTAATGGAAATCTCGAGGGTGTTACCTTTCATGTCTTCTAACTCAAAAGAGTTACTTTCTTTATAGGTGCTAATGCAAAAAGGACCCTTCCACAAGGCATCAAATTTAGCATGTTATCCTAGCTTTGCAGCTTACTCATCAAACTTTAGAACTGTTAGGATTAACAAGACAAATAACAATTACATGAAAATATAACCAATTATTGGAAAAACATAAACCGCACAAAAGAGAATAGAAGACACAAATATTTAACGTGGTTCACCCAATCCCTGGGCTACGTCCACCAACAACGAGTGCAATATTATTATTATCCAGTGATTACAACTTGATTACAATCTGTAATCCCTTATAGCTCAATTCTATTGTAAGTACTAAAACCATACCTTATGAAATCCCTAACCCTGAGCCATATTATACAATATTTTGCCGCTTTAGGGTTAGAAGGAGTTATACTACTTTCCTGAGCAGTCACCACAAGCCAACAAGAACTAGGTCCCCTTCCTTGAAAGCAAGGTCAGATGTTTTTTTTTCAAACTATTTTTAATCTTCTATTGGCAGTTAGTCAAAGAATCAGATGCATTACCTCGATATTCTTGAACTCTTAGCGACATTGCTGGCCTTATCTCCATGACACTAGCCTAGTTTATTTCTATGTAACTGAATAATTGGAGCGTAGGCATTTTCATTGATAGTGGCATCAATGTCTCTTTTCCATACACTAGATGCCTATTTTCCATACACTAGATCATATGGGGAAGATTTTAATGCCAGCTTTAGAGTGATCATGTCATCCCACAAAGCTGCCTTGAGATGTTTGAGCCAGTCCTTATGGTGATTCTCCCCAATCCTTTTGATCAATCAGATGAGATTCTTTTTTGTAGACTCGACCAGCCCATTCCCTTGTGGCTAATAATTTGATTATGTCTTTTATAATACTTCATTATTTAAGTATAACTCTGATATCTTTTCTCCTAGGAAGGATCTTATATTACTAGATATGATGGCCTTTGGGGGACCAAATCTCATTACTAACCCCTCCAAGAAGTTCTCATGTTCTATGGCATTCTTCAAAGAAACAACTTATGACCACCTTGTGAAATAATCAGTGGTTGTCAAAGATTCATTTGTAACCTAGGCTATAAATTGGAGTTATTATCCCAATGACATCTATTCCTCACTATGTGAAGGAATCTTCTACAATGATTGGATTGAGAGGCATGACCGAATTCTTCTAGACCTTCCAACAAAAAGTTGGAATTCTTGATATTTCCTCACTAGATGATGGAAATTGGAGAACAAGGTGGTAAAGAAATATCCCACTCTTATGGTTTTAAGAGTTGTAACCATAGCAGAGAAGTGGTCATCGACAGGACTATTGTGAAAATCATTCAGGATTTGTTCCCCTTGGACCTTGTCTACATAGCATAGGAGAATGGCATAAAAATTCCTCTTGAAGAGGACACCTTTAATGAGGGTGAATCCTACATTTTGTAATTGGTAGAATCTTCTCTTATGCTTTGGAAGGTAGGATGGGTACCTCCTGGTCTGCATGAACTATGCTTTGTCAGCTACCCACGTGTCTGCCTCTTCAAGTTGGCTAAAAAATACTACTTCTATCTTTTCTTCATCAACTGCAAAGGTCATCTTTTTATTTAGGGACCGACAATTTTGTGTGATATATTCACATAAGCCACTTCATTTGATAACCTTAATAGTTTGTACTTTAATGTTTTACTATAAGATATGTTTTATCTAGTTATCCCTTTTCTCAGTGATGTCACCCTCCATGATGTATTCTCTTATGCTAAAATGGGCCACGTACCCTTGGAATTTATTTCCTATCAGCAGATATTTGGATTTCTTTAGGCCTTTTACGATTGTAAAGGCTTGCCATGAAGCTACATTTCTCTTTGTATCCTTTCAAAGTTCTTTAGTGGAAAGTGATTGGATTTTACTCTCTTCATGTCTTCACCCTTTCGAGTCAATACATCAGTAACACTATGTTCACAACCATAGACATACATTACAAAGCCTTTTAAAAATTTTGGGTTGGCAAGAACTAGTCCTCACATTATGTATTCCTTGATCTTCTCAAGTGATAACTTGGCTTCCATGGTCCACTTTAACACTTGGTTTTTTCACAACATTAGGGTGATTGGTCTAACTAGTCTAGCAAAGTAAAAAATAAATTTACTTGCAAAGATGACTTTTCCCAAGGAATATAGTACTTTTTTGTAGACAGATAGAGAGAGGTCAATGATTTCCATGATCCTTTTAGGATCTCTATAAATTTCTTCTTTGGATACCATGTATCCGAGCAACTTCCCCTTATGGGACACAAAAAATACATTTCTTGGAGTTAAGAGAAACCCCAAATTATTGGCATGTATGGAAGATTGAGTCTAGGTGATCAAAATGATCTTCCTTATGCTTGAAAAATATACTAATTTCATCTAGTTAAATGAGAATAATTTTTTTGATAATACCTTTAAAAGAAATGTCCATTGCATACGAGAAGGTGGCACACATGTTGGATAGGTCAAGTGACATCTTAGCATAGGCCAAGGTTCCCCACTTGGTGGTAAAAATAGTCTTGTGTTGGTCTTTGTCCTTTATCCAAACTTGATTATATCCTAAAAATTAATCAAGCAAGGAATACATTGTTGAGTTAGTGACTGTTTGGACAATGCTTTATAGAAGGAAATAGGTTGTGATCTTTTAATGATGCTCTATTCACGTCACAAAAATCAATGCATATGCAAATGTAACCATTCTTCTTCCACATAGGTACTAGGTTTGAAACCCAAGTGTTATGTTTGATCGGGTAGATGATATACAATTTAATCAACTTCTTTAGCTCTTGAGCCATCAATGACTCAATTTTGGATTGACTAGCCTCTTCTTCTAGTGGATGGTTTTAAATCCTTCTTTTAGCTTAATCATATGTTGGATGATGTCTTCATAATATCTTATGAGATTGTCATAGCTCCATGATATGACTTTGTCATATTTATCGCATAGGTCCCTCAACCTTTTCTTATCTACCATAAGAAAATTATTTCCAACCTTTAACTTCTTGTACAATATGAAAAGGGGAGCAATGCAAATGATAGGATAAATCACCCCCTTTTCAGGATTACACATTTGAAAGGAAGATGCTCCAAATAGGCTCAAGAGGTGACTCAAGCACTCAATGGGGACAATGTTTCCTTCACTAAAAATGTAATTTTAAATGGAAAATGAATGACAAAGATAGAAATATAAATTAGGACAAATTTAAGTGTATTTAGAAATGAAATAGGAAACTAGTAACTTCAAATCTGAATAACTCATAGACAAAATGTGAGAAATAATTGTAACTAGTTTTGTGAGATCTCGACATTGTAACCTGCAAGCCTGTTTGTCAGGGTATAGGCCATTTTTTATGTATGCCTGGATATAGGTTGTTTGAGACAATGTATATTGAGTGTTTTCATCCAAAAAATTTAGGGTATGTTTGACTATTCCTGATCTTCCCAGGAAAGATCCGACAACTTCATAGCCTATTCCCACACATAGAAAAGTGGGAAAAGGTTGGGTAAAAGGGTTTTGCCTTGGTCAAACCCCCATGTTTAGAAATCAACTTTGAAATTGAATTGAAATTACATAAATGAAAGTATGTAAAATGACAAATGTTAGATTCACCTTGCATAAACCCTCATGGATGGATGTAGAAATCCCTCATACCCATGAAGATTCTTGAATGTGCTTGGAATAAAGGATTTGACCTTGATTTGTAGAATAGGAATCAATAATGCCCTCACAGATGCATGGATCTATGAGCGTCACTGCTAGATCTTCAATGCATATATGCTTGATAATCACTTGCAATTAAGGAGAGATGAATATAGATGAATGGAAGGAACAAAATGATCTTCTTACTTGATTGAGATCTTTGAATGGAGGTATGGATCCCTACACGAAGGATTTTTTTTCTTTTGAAAATGCTTCATATTCAAAACCCTTTATTTGAGGGACCTTCAAATGAAGACAACATTTTTAAATAAAGTCACTTTTGTTAGATCATTATTTTATGCGATTGCCTTAGTGAAAAAGTTTTGAAGTATTCAAAGCAAGGGTTAAACTATCAAACAAAGTTATCATGATAAGATTTTATACAATTATACAACCTATAAATAAGTTTTCTACAAAATATTATTTTCAAAATATTTTATTTAATAAATATAGACATCTTAAATATATGCATGTAAAAAATGTTGCAAGTTGATATGTTTTATCTATTTAAGTATTATTTTTTAAAGTGTTTTTATTTACTTAAAGAACTATTTTAGTTATATTTAGTTTTTATGTAGAATCGTAATACTTTATTTTATATCTTGCTATTATTTAAAATGACTATACGACATAATTATCATATTTATTTTCTATCTTCTTTCTAATAAACATATATTTTTACCAAACATAAAAGAATTAGACACAAAAAAAATTCATAAAATTGGTGTACATTCTTTATCACAAGTTGATGGCTTCTTTAATATGCCCATGTGAGCTTCGTCTTACAATTAAAAATAGTTAGTCTTGTTGCATAGAAGCCTAACATAACACTATAAAAATGAGGTTAAAATTATGCCCTTACTTTCAACCTTATCTAATAGCTAAACCATTCCATACATTTAATATGAAATTATTCTATACATTTAATGTAAAACCATGGACCAATAATAAAAATACAAGGTTAATATTTGACTGAAAATACTTTTGTCAAAAAGTCGCTTGAGATGCACACGTGCCAGTTCAAATTTCACATCTCGAAACTCCAAATAGAAATTATTTTAGCGCGGAAACAATTTGAAAAGGGAGAATACTTCCAGCCGTTCACCAAATGATCAGGCAATGTACGGTGTAGATTCATTCCAGGGATATTGGGTGGCTTGCCCGACTCCCGCGCAGCAGTTGTTTTAGCCTGTAATGGCAGGAAGCAGGTGGGACCGAAGCTTATCTTCATTTCGCTCCACTCAAAAGTTATCTGTGTAAGACAAATGCCTACTTTCTTCAGCGTTAGAAACTTATACATATCTCATCTGGATGAGAAGAAGAATTGTGGTTGGTTTCTTTCAAATGGATTGAAAGGTGCAGAGTGAGCTTGATTTAAACCTTATCTTTTGAATTACCGTCTTATTACTCCAATTATGCTGTCAATCTCCTGTTAAATAAAAAATTAGGTATTGTTCTTACAGGAGGATAGAAATTTGATCGGTCGGTGTGGGACTGGGAAACGTGGCACTGGCCATCAACATTCAAGAATTTGATGTTTATCCAGCTTTTATAAAAGTGTTTGATTCGTTTTAAATTATTTAAAAGGAATGAATGCGTGAACAATTTGGTTTAAGGAAAAATCAGAACGAATGGGTCCCGGATGCGGTGTGTTCATGTCGACATTCCGTTTGTGACATACACAATGTGTATACGTTTGAAGACTTTGTATGATCCTCGATAATAGTGGCCACATATAGACTGTATATACGTTCGAAGACCGTTGATCCTCAATAATTTAGTACAGACAGTATATCCTGGACGCATTGGCATCAATGAATCTGCGGCACGTGTCAGATAGAACAGAGGCGATTATTAACTGTAGATTCTTCTGGGCCTGGGTAAAGGTCAGAAGATAGCGATTAATGCAAATTTTTACTGAAACCCTAGGTGAGATGATCAAATTGACACAGAGCATTGATTGTAGATTCTTCTGGGCCCTGGTAAATGCCATAAGAGAACTATTAACGAAAATTTTACTGAAACCTTAGGTGAGATGAGCAAATTGACAGATCATTGATTGTAGATTCTTCTGGGCCCTGGTAAAGGCCATAAGAGAGCTATTAATGAAAATTTTACTGAAACCCTAGGTGAGATAAGCAATTTGCGCCACTTGATTAAATGTAGATTCTTCAGGGACCTGTTAAACGTCATAAGATAGACATTAGTGCAAGGTTTTACTGAAACCCTAGGTGAGATGAGGAATGTGACTTAGTAACTTAATCCAAATTTACTGAATTTCTAGGTAAGATGAGCAATCTGATCCACTCACCTAATCCAAAATGTACTGAAACCTCAGATTAGATGAACAGCACAATCCTCTGCCTAAACCTGCGGGCCCAAATCTAGGGGTGTGAGCCAAGGCTCGCTTAGGGTTACAGCCGGCGCTAGGGTTTACCAGAGTCCCTAAAGAGGGAAAATTTAACTGCAGGTCAGGGGAACCCGACGAAAAGACCGGTACAGGAATGAAGATAATGTGCAAGGTGGCGTGTAAAGGAGGATTGCAAGTTGGAAATAACGACTCTCTGTGGGGTCCAAAGTTTAGCCTGAAAAAACCAGGCGGAAGAACCAGGACGGTGCCGCCGGTGTATTATTGGGGACGCTTTTTCCTATATAAGACAATGGCTGCTCGGACCCTCTGGTTCTTCAACGAGCACTCCTTTCTTCCCTTTTCTTCTTGGCTATAAAAGGAAGAAACCCTTGCTTAAGTAGTACATCTGTAATATCTTTCCTGTAAACAAATCTGAGTATTGTACATCTGTGCAGAAATGGCTACCTGGAGAGAAGATCATCATGGATATAGTAGCTCTCCAAAGTCTGAGAGAACGGAATCGTCTTCAGAGGATCTGAACGGCACTGCATCTTCACCAAAGCCAAGGCAAAATTGTCTGTGCTCCCCAACCACTCATGAGGGTTCCTTCCGCTGCCGCCTTCATCGTTCTTCTTCTAACCACTGGGGAAAAAACCCCCTGCCTGCTGCCAAACAATCTCATCACGCTAAATCTGTGGAAGCTTCGTAATTTTACTATTTTTCTACTGGTTTTTTCTGGATATTGAGCTGCTCTTCATATTTTGCCTGGTTAATCCAGGCAATAAATACTATATTTGTATGCGAGGCTATGATATATCTATGCAATTTTAAGCTTTCTGTTAAAATGGCTGATAGATTTCTAGTACGATAGAACCAGAGAAGGGTTTTGGATGACCCGCATGAATCTATATTTTCCTAATCTTTTTTTGGGTTAAAGCGTTTTGTGGCTCCGGTGACACCAGACATTTTCTGTATTACAATTCCTGTAGACAGGCCAATCTATTTTTATGTAAATAGACGGGGTTAATTTACTGACGTCAATGAATTTCTGCATGGTTTGCTGATATTGTAGAGAACTGAATAAAAGTTTGTTCGCCTAAATATTAAGCAACTGGTTTTCATGCTGTATGCTTCATGGATGTCTCATAACCTTTCACTCTTCAGCTAGTCTGTTCAAGGATTTTGGGCTACTGAAATGGATTTTTTTTCCCAGTCTGTTCAAGGATTCAGGATTTGGGGAAGAGCACCAGTATCTGCACATCAGTATTTGTACATCTCAACTTCAAGTATCTATAGTTAAAATTATACATTAAATTTTGAACACCTTCAAACAATTTCATGGCTTCTGAATATTAATATAACTTTTTGTAGAGATCTTCTCTGTCTACAAGGGTTAAAAAGTGGCAGATATCCATTCAAAGAACCATTCACTTGTGCACAAATGTTTCAATAATGGTGCACAAAAATGTCTATGATCAATTGAAAAAGCTAAAAAATAATTCCAAATTATTTTAATTAACAATTAGGAGATCAAATGTGCCTGGAATGTACAGTTATTAGAACAGGAAAACTGATACTCTCCCTACCATAATAGAGTTGTTTTCCAAATCTGTTCAAGAATTGTGGAATACTGTAATGAAATTTTTTTACCTTTCCTTTATCAAATTGTTTAATTAATTTTGTTATATGGGTTATTAAAATCTGGAATCTACCATGAGTATAAAGTGAGATTTTTCAAAGCCAACAGATTCCATGAGTATAAAGTGAGTATTGCCAAAGCCAACAGATTTCATTTACATGTGGAATTAAAGGTGGACTTATAAATCACTCTAATCACTCTATAGGATTTTATTAAGGGAAATTATACCTTCCCATAGATATTGTTAAAATTATAGGTTGTATTGTTGACCTCTATAATGGAAGTAGTGGGAAGGTTTACTTTTGTGTCCCTTCTATTTGATTTTTTGGTTTTTTATTCATCTTGATCTTTTCTTGGGTGGGGACATACGGTGAATTATTATTATTATTGATATAAAGTCATACGGTGAATTCTTGTTATCGATATAAAGTCATTATTTCTTCAAGATTTTGAGGTTTTCAAAGTAGTTATCATTGAGTGTTCTTATGTTTGCATCTTTGTCTATTCTTATTTTTAATACAACTAACTACATTGTATAGACTTGAAGAATGTTAGAGTTGTTTTTGGTATTATCTTTAATATTTGTTTAAGTTTTATTTTTATAAATGTAAATTTAAATTTATTTTTTTCTATGATTTATTTTGGATGTCAGTTGTTCAATTGACTATTAATTATTTCAAAAATGTGTTGTAGGATTGTTTTTACTCATTAATTTGTCCAAATTACCTATGATATTAGATCTATTAGACTATTTGGCATGACATTTCTTTGGAGAAAGTCATCCAAGAGCAATATGTGTATGTCCATAACATGATCCATTTGCTGCATAATTAAGAGGATTTCACGAACATTTGGTCATCTCTCTTGCACAAAATAATTTGAAAATATTGATTTCAAAATTGACATTTAAAAACTCTCCTAAGAAATAATTTAAAAATTTTATTTCAAAATCTCATAGCATAGAACAAGCATGGGCATCATACAACGACAAATGGAGTTGTAGGGAGTAAGTTTAGAGAAACGTATTCCATGGTTGCAAGAGAACAACACATTTCGTCAATGGCCCAAATAAATTTCATCAAATGCAAAACAAATCTTTCTTTGAAAATGTTGTCAACATGTCTGAGATAAGAACTTTATGCAACGGTTACAAGGATTTATTTGTCTGTCATGCCTATATGTGTAGAATTTTGTAGCTAGAGCTGCATAATACAAATGGATCTAGGCGAAAGAAAAATAATAAAACTTGCAAAAAAAGACATGAAAAAATAGAGTTTCTCATAATAGAATTAAATCTTTCATATTCAACAGTTTAATTACACACACTGTGTAAATTTGTATAATAAAACTGCCAATGGGTAACCACAGTTAGCAATAGCAAATTATGATGAAAAGTACAATCACGAATTAAATAACAGTTCTCCAAGTTAGACTTAATGCATTATTGGTAATCACCCTTCTTCCACAACAATTGGAGAAGAGACTAAAATAAGTAGTTACCATCTGTAAATTACAGATCATATCATCATCGACAAGTTATGGATCAGACTGTGGTGCTTCGAAGGGTGATAGTTATTGCTACTGTCAAAATTGAACTGCAATTAATGCCAACACCCCCTCCCCTTAAGGCTAACTACGAAGAATAAAAATTAATAAAAGGAGAGAGGAAAGAAGGAAAACCCAGTGGGAACAAACCCCCCTCAAAATATACACTAAGATAGCTGCAACTGCAAAAGAACATCATCTGAGACACAAGAAAAGTATAGATGATTGTCAAATAATAACCACCATAGTGTTGAATGAAGAACCTCCTTTGAAACCAAGATGATGATCTAGATAAATTTGCATGAGTGCCCCCATCAAAACTACTTGAATAATGAGCAAGTGGAAAACAAAAGAAAAACATCTGTTAACCGAAGATATAGGAGATAATAATCTGCATAGTTGACCCCAAACAATGAATAGGTGGAAAATAGTGGAAAAACATGTATAAGATGAGGATGCATATGACACATGATTTTCTATGAGTGACCCCAATAACACTACTCAACAATGCAAGAACAAAATGTTAGTTGAAAATACAGATGCCAATTGTCAAAAAAACTAATCAACTATGGAACTAAGGAAGCACTTGCATGAACAATAGAACCTTCCCTCCCGCCCATAATACTGACAAAGGAGAAGCATGAAAGGTCCACTAAAATGGTGTGCCCATAAAGAGAAGATGAAGTCAAGGCCCATGCGAAAAGAGTTGGCTTGTCTCTAATGTAGAATTTAGTCCAACTTCTATTGCCATGATTGGTCGATGCAAGCCTCTACTTTTGGGCATAAGAATAATCTTTGGCTTTCGTTCAAAATAATCATATGGTGTAAGAAGAGAAAAGGTTGAAAACTCCAATATTCTTTACAACATATCTAAATCTTCAATACCTAAAAAAAAGTTTACATTTCTCCTTAATTTTTAGCTCTGATACCATGTAAAATTTTGCAGATAGAGATGCATAATAGAGATGGAGCTAGCTGAAAGAAAAATAATAAAACTTGACAAAAAGACATGAAAAGGTAAAGTTGCTCAGAATAGAATTGAATCTTTCATCTTCAATAATTTACATTATACACATAGTGCATATTTATATAATAAAATTGCCAATGAGTAACCACCGTTAGCAATAGCAAATTCTAGTGAAAAGTGCAAAAAGGAATTAAACAACAATTCTCCAAATTAGACTTAATGCATGACTAGTAATCACCCTTCTTTCACACAAAAATTGGAGGAGAGACTGAAATAAGAAATAGTTACCATCCACAAATTACAGATTAGATTATCATCCACAAGTCATGGATTAGATTATGGTGTTTCGAAGGGTGACGATGATTGATAGAGTAATAAAGTGTTTTCTTATTAATTAAATCATGTTTGATTTAATTACTAAGTCACTTATTATCTCTTTTTTCTTAAGCTAAACTTTAGGCATATAATAATTAATTGCTTTATTAATTATTATCATGCAACCTAGGTTTGTTCACCCTTTTAGGGTTTTGATCTCCTTTATAAGGATTGATCTCCTTTGTATTCTTTACATCATTCAACACAATAATATTTCATTGTGATTGCTGCAAATTTAATTTTTGCACATCAAAAATGTCTTCTCTCTCGTGGATTCATGCGTTCAGGCTTCTCTAGCTTCTTGCTTCTCTCTCTTTCTGTGACAAGTGTTTGCATGCAGGTGTTCTTGGGAGTTGTGGGTTGTTTACTCATCAACTCCAATATGGTATGTGACTAGGGGCCCAAATTTTTTGGCCCTAGGGGCCTATTGGGTTTTTTCGGTGATGAACATTTTCTCATCAAATTTAAGCCAGTGGATGATGATGTCAACACTGCATCATCCTTCTTCTACATTTTTTTGGGCCCATTAGCATACATGTGATTTTTTGGTCATAACTTGAGCATACGGTGTCGAAATTGGGAAAACGAGATATCGTCAGAAAGTTGATTCCGAACTCTATCCAGATTTGGAGGGTTGATTTTTTATTTTTATTTTTTTATGGTGTTTTTTTACTATCAAAGTTAGATGTTCAGTTTTGCACTCTGGGAGCTCTATCTTGCGCATCTGGACTTTGTTTTGGGCAAATGATATATCGTTAGAAATCTTATTCTGAGACCTTTCCAGTGATGTGAGTTATTTTTCCAGATTCTTCTCCAAGTATATTTTTTTTCAGTTTCTTGCATTTTTTCAATCTGGTGGATATCTTGGATGTTTCAAGTTTTGAGATCTCTTCCCTTTAAGGGATGGCTCGTCTTTGGATGTTATTTTTGTTTTATCATCCTTCGCTCTTCTTTAAGAAATGTATACTTTACTTTGATAGCATTTTTTAATGCACACACACTTAGATAAAGTGTCATTCTATTGCATGTATGAGATCTTGCACATGTTCGTGCTCTATGTATTTGCACTCCATTATAAAGTGCTAGGGGGGTTGATGTTTTCCTTTGTTTTCCACCTACTTTTGTCATGTCAGTGTTCTTCCAATGACATTAGCCCCAGGTATCTCTATTTGTGTTTGTACTCTCTCTGCACCTTTGATACTCCTGGTATCATGCAGTTCATATTGGATGATCTTTTCAGTGTACCTATCATACTTCCTTGTTAGTATTATGGGGGGGTTTCTATTGTTGGTTCTACTACTTCCTTGGTTCGATGGTGTGAGCTATGTATTCAGTATTTGATTCTATATACTAGGCAGATGCAGTGGTTAGGTACCTATGCATTCCGGTGAGATGGATCATTTACCATATGGACACTCTTCTCTTTCCTATTTTTGGATGTACTCTTCCAACTTTGTTGATAAACTCTTCAGACTTTGGTGTTTTTATGCTATCCATATCTTTGAGTTCAGGTGTTTGCCTTTGTTTGCCTCCTAATTCAAGTAGTGTCATTTGAGGGCACTTGTGCAGATTACGATATTCTATATCTTTGACTTTAGTTTTTTTCCTTTGTTTGCCTCCTGATTCGAGTAGTGTCATTTGAGGGCACTCATGCAGATTATAGTCTTCTCTACCTGGTCATATTTTAGTGGAGGATCTTTAGATCAACAGTTACTTCTTGACAGAAATTGCATTTTCTTGCTTCAGTTATGTTCTACATGTTCATTCTTGTTCCTATTTTTTGGAACATTCCTAGTTTTGGAGGCTTCTTTAGTCTTTTAGGCTAGTCTTTGTCTCTTTTTGGAGTAGAGTTTTTCCCATGTGATTTTATCTATTTCTCTGTCTTTCGAAGACTCTCTTTTATACTTGGGTACCTGATCAGGCCTTTTGTTGTCAGGACCTATTTTGTTTCTGACACAAGAGCGGGCAGGAGGGGCCAAGGAATGGCACACGCTAACCTAAACCACCTTGCTCAACAACACGTGGAAGCAACACCAACACAATGGGAGAGAGAGAAAATGCAGGATCATTCATATATATTACTTCAAATTGATTCATACATGTCGGGTTGTAAGGCCTTCCCAGTTTCAGCTAGATATTACAATGAATTACAGAAGTCCTCAAACATGTGAGGATCTGTGGACAATCTCAAATCTTCTATCTTCTTACTTCTATCAAGACTGAATCTCCAAAATCTAACCAAACAACTACATTTATACAAGAGGCTACCGAATTGAGTCGGCCTTCAGATCCACAATCAATGGAATGAATGGTTAGATCTGGGACCACATGCTTCCCAATGATGGATACTAGCATTAAATCCATGACCCATAATCAATGCACAAGTCAGCCTCAACAGAACTCAAAAGAAACCCATCAGTAAGAAAAGCCAACTGAGCACCAGACAAGCATCATCAAGCACTAGGGAAATTCACTGAGCACCAAAGAGATAACTGACCAACACTAGTGAACAAAGGAAACTGAGCAACACCGAACCAACTTGGTCAAAGCAAGAACTGAGCAACACAAACAAACTCAAATCTATTTTTGGTGACACAGGATTGCCAAGGACCTGAGATACTCCTGTATCAGACACCTGGGTTATTTGAAAATGATTCTTTGAATCATTCAGTAGGTATGATCTGAGCTGCATCCAACTCAGACTATGAAATCCATGAACTATCTTCAATCAATCTGTTCTTCCACTTTACCAGATATTCCATATATTGTTTTCCTCTTGTACTTTTGCCAACTCTTTGTTACAAAATATGCTCAACCTCTTCTTTCTGTTTCTTAGGATATTCCATCGGTATTGTCATGTCTTCTTCAGGTTCATGAAACTCATACAAATCAACAATGTTGAAAATAGGTGATATGTCCATGTCATTAGGTAACTCAACTTCATATGCATTTCCACTATCAACTTTTCTCAAAATCTTGCAAGCCCCAAACTTCTTCATCTTCAGCTTCCCATATGTTCCAACAGGAAATCTGCCTTTTCTCAAAAGAACCATCACTTCATCACCAACATCAAAATTCTTATGTCTTCTTGATCTATCAGCTCTGTCTTTGTATTTCTGATTACTCTTTTCCAGTTTAAGCTTCACATCTTCATGCAATGTCTTCATGTACTCAGTGAATTTTTCTACTTCAACACTTCTCTTTCTTTCATCCCAAAGTCTCTCAAATCAGATATACCTCTCGGTTTTATGTCATTTACAATCTCAAAAGATGTTTTTCCAGTACTCCTATTCACTGAATTATTGTATGAAAACTCTGCTTGTGCCAACACAGAATCCCAATTACCCGGTATGTCTCCAACTAAACATCTCAAAAGATTACCCAAAATTTTATTCACAACTTTTGTCAGTCCATCGGTTTGTGGGTGAAATGTGGAACTATATTTCAACTCGGTACCCAACTTTCTCCAAAGAGTCTTCCAAAAGTATCCAAAAAATTTACTATCTCGGTCAAAGATAATACTCCTCGGTAACCCATGCAATCTGATAATTTCCTTAAAGAAAAGATCTACTACATGTACTACATTTGATGTCTTTCTACAAGGTATGAAATGTACCATTTTAGAAAATCTATCCACAACAACAAATATAGAATCATTACCTCTTACTGTCTTTGGTAAGCCAAGAACAAAATCCATACTGATGTCAATCCAAGGTTTCTTAGGTACAACAATTGGTGTATACAATCCAGTATTCTAACAAACTCCTTTTGCAACTTGACAAACTCCACAACTTTTCACAAATTTCTGAACATCTTTATACAACTAAGGCCAAAAGTATTTCTCCTTAAGCAAACTCCATGTCTTATCAACACCAAAATGTCTAGTAGAACCACCACTATGTTTCTCTTTTATCAAATTAGTTCTCATAGGCCCTCTCGATATATACAACTGAATACCTTTAAACAACATACCTCCTTGCATAAAATATTCATCCCATTTAGTACTTTGTTGATCTTGAATAGGTGATCTACACTTTCTCCACAGCTCAGAAAAATCAGGATCAAATTCATAAGAATCTCTCATGTCATCAAAGCCTAGAATTCCAATTTTCATCTCGGTCATCAAAGATCTTCTTCTACTCAATGCATCAGCAACTTAGTTAGTGACTCCACTCTTATGCTTTATCACAAATGTATAACTCTGCAAATACTCAACCCATTTCATGTGTCTCTGATTCAACTTATTCTGACTACCCAAATACTGTAAAGCCTTATGATTGGTATACAACACAAATTCACTTGGCATCAAATAATGTCTCCATTTCTTCAGTGCTTGAACAATAGCATAGAATTCTTGATCATACACAAAATATTTCCTTTTTGCATCATTCAACTTTTCACTAAAGAAAGCAACAGGTTTACCTTCTTGACTCAACACAGCTCCAATTGCACTTCCACTTGCATCACATTCCACTTGAAATACCTATTGAGCGTCATTTTTACACGAGGACAACAGCTAGGAATTTGTGCAAGCAACTTCCCCTCTTGGAAGACTGACGGAATCAATCTCAAGGTTCCTTCTGGCTAGGTCTCAACCACTTGGATAGCTCAACGGAAGACAAATATGAATCTGTTTAACAAGGAGGCCTTTGTTGGTTCTTTTCTCAAGGGAAACTATAAAACAAACTTTAGGAAACCAAGATATCTCTTTTTGATACGATTTTCAGATTTAAGAACGAAAGCAATGCTAATTTAATTGATCTACTAAAATAACTTGCAAGGAGGGTTAGAAGATGTAAGGTAACAAGAGATTTGAATGAAATTGCTGAAAGAAACCTATTGGACATATGATAGCATAACACCACCATGCAAATTAAATAACCAAGAAGATGAGAAAACCCACACAACAAAGATCAGATCATGTCACAATCTTCAGTTGAATGGATGCAATCATTGACGGAAGTTGAACAAATGCAAACGTATGATAAGTCAAAACTCATCAGATCATGAAGCCACTCCAGATGCACGCACACATGAGACAAGTTAATCTTTAGGCACCAAAGAATAATCTTCTCATAAATTCATCACAACACAACAATATAATACCAATAAACACCGAACTAAAAGATCACAGACTTAAAATCACTAAACAACCAATTGGCTCTTTGAAACAAAGAATGAGCAAATCAAACATTCACAAATTTTGCATAGACAGAAGAAGAATCACACCATGAATGAAGCACCAATTGTATATCTTGTATTAATGATCAAGTCAACCCTAATTACATCATTTTATTACAATTTATAGAGCTCTACTCTTATTTTCACAGCTAGGGTTTTGCTGCAACTAAACTTCAAAGTAAAACTAAACTAAAGCTTTGCATTAAATAAACTAATTTTAAAGCTTAGCTAAACTATCCTAGCATGAAGTTAGACCTCATGCATTACAAAGATTTGATCAAAACAAGCATTAGATATCTCAAAAATGGGCTGGAACTGGTTCATGCGTGTAGTGATCTTCATGTTTGTCCCCTGGATCATTGAATTTAGTTGCTCTACGTAGTCTTGACTGAAAGAGATCCCACAATCATGCCCAAATGATCCCAAGAAAGAAGCCTAGATGACTGAGAAGTGATCTCTGAGAAAACTGGAGTCAACTCCCGGACGTCCCAAAAAATGCCCAAAACCCGACACTTGTTCCGAAAATGTAACACCCAAAATTGGCTAAGTGCTAACCTTATCTCTACTACTACGGAGTTGTCGGAGTTGTCGGACTTCTAGGTGGCCGAAAACTCCCCATGGCCGAAATGGCCAAAAATCTTGCACTGAAAAAATGACTAAGTACCAAACTACATTTTCTGTACATGGGAGCTAATAGATCTTAAGCTGGAGGTCCACTAGCTAGAAGGAACTTCTGGATATGCTTTCTTGAATCTATCCACCACCTCCAACACCTCATTGAAGTCCGGCATCTTAATGCCTTGGAGAATATCCTTCTGTCTATCTCTGTACTCTTTCAATCCCCTAGCACAAGCCTTTATTTCTTCTTCATGAGGTAGCATTTTCTGAATCTCCTCCCTTTGATAAAACATTTGCTGAAGATCCTCCTTTGACTTTACCCATCAGAATATATTCAAGTACTGATTGAAAATATCACTCACCGGGTGCATAGTCTTATCATTATTGTCATCGAACAGATCTAAATCTAACCCCTCAAAGAGCTCCTGTAACTCATTTACAAATAGCATGCCATCATCCCTTTTCTTATCCAACCTTTTGAGCACCTTCTCAAGTATGGCCAATGCCGATGTTATCTCTTGGATCCATTCTTCAAAGTTATCTAATTCTGCTCCTTCATAAATCTTCATTAGCACCTGGAAGCGTTGCTTCCTTATCATTGTCAACTCATCTAATACCTTTTTCCAATTTAGGATGGTTTCTTCTACCCCATTCTCCTCACTCATGATATCTACCAAAGAAACTATCCCTGCCAAAATGCCTCGAAAGGGCCTTAAAATCCGCCTAAGAGATAAGCTAGCAAATTGCTCAAAATCTAGCTTCCAATCAGCACAAGCCTGTACAAAAGAATGTGGAATGTCAGTGTCTATATCCCCCTTCTTTTCCAAAATTACCTATAATGAGGCTTCGGGGTTATTTGGGTCAATTGGACCCGCCGTTTTCAAAATGAATTTCTTCATTGCTTCATTCTGTTCTTCCAATGCTTTTATTCTTTCCTCATCTTTACTCATGAAACCCAAAGCATGCTTCAGACCCAAAGTAGCCAAGGTTTTTCTACCTTCTCTAGTTGGTTCTCCCAAGTCCACTTCTTCTAACACATAGTCCTCCGGAGTGATCTCCTTCATGCTAATATCCATTATGGGGACAACCACCTATGCCTTCCACCTTCCCACCTGATCTTGCATTACATAGGACATTCTCCTTGCCTGGGGAACTGGTGCCATTTGGTGGAAGGTGTGCCCTAACTTGGTCATATCAACCTCTTCATCAGTATATACCCTAACCCTTGGTTGCACTTCTTTGGTAAACCAAGTGGGCTTTGAGGATGCATTCAATGGCTCATAGGGAGTAGCCAATGTAGTAGAAGTCCCCACGTGTTATGTCCTTATCTCTGTTGTAACTTCTTCTTCTATCTCCTGCTCATTCCCAATACCTTGTTTCGGTTCTCCCTCACCAGCTGTCTGTTGTTCATCAGCTGTTTGCTCCTCAGTATCCATTTGAGGCCTATCTTCTTCTGTATGTAGCTCTTCTTCTATCTATGATTCTCCCTTGTCACCCTCTTCCTCAAATCCAATATGAATTTCTTCTCCCCCTTCTCTACTGATGACTTCAACTTCTTTCTTTAGTTCCTGTAAGCTCTGGGGTATTGACTCCATATGAACTTGGGGAGGAATGTTGAGTGGGGGAGTGGTAGAATGGGCTGGTGGAGTGGGAGTTGGGAAAGGAACATGGGAAGAAGAAGGTTGCTGAGATAGCGGAGCATTCTCTACGGGAGTGGAAAGCGGGGTAGTAGGAAGCTCTTGAAGTGGAATAGCGGGAAGTGTGGAAGGGTGAGATGGGGCTAGAGGTGGAATAGATGCATCCAAAGGTACCTATGTACTTGTTTCCTCCTCTAAGGTGATCTTAACCGGTGATTCCTTCTCAGGTCCTGCAATTCCCTCCTGGTCTTTGGCTATTTCAACCTCACTTTTCCCTTGAGGTGCCTTTGGTAACTCTTCTCCTATGCCACTAAAAAGGCTAGTGAACTGCATAAGAGCCTGTTGTTCAGCCTCTTTGAACCCATGCAAACCTGCAAAATCAGAGATGTTGAATTCATCATCACCTAAGGCATCCAAATTCATTGGCTCTACCTGAGCAGCCCCTCCATCATCCTTAGGATCATCTTTCATTATTCTCCTTTTCTTCAGGAATCCTACTAACCCTATCCTCCTATTGAGGGGAATTTCATCCAACACATCTTCATCTTCTTCTTCCAGGATATCCATCTGTGTAGGGGTTGAGCCCACCTTCCTTTTGTAAACATGAGCCTTAGTTACTCTAGTCGGCTTAGGTCCTACTATTTTGAACTTAGTTCTCTTTTTTGAGCTGGGAGAACTATGGTCGCCTGATGAAGGTGCCTCTAGTGGAGCGATGCTTCCAATCATCCTGGTTTTCACTGATTTGGAGTGTGTGACCAGACCATATGTGGTGGGGCATTCATGGCGATATACAGTCTCAGGTTTTAGAGGAGCAACCCCTTTAAACTGAGGTTCCAGTATCTTTTCCCCCTTCTTCTTTCCTTGAGATGTCATCTCAAGGAGTTGCTTCATAGGAAGTGGTTGCATAGGAAATGGATGAGCAACCCAAGACTTTGTCAGCTTGACCACATGTCAAGATCTGAAGTCCATTTTGTCATTCTCATCCCAATCTACCTCTGCGTTCAGAATGGCCCTGATGTATACCTTATCCGTGTTATATATGGAATCCATGATTTTATCAGAGTTTGCATCTAATGCCTTCTATGGAATCTTCAAGGAAAGGGCACCTTGCACCAACTCTAAGCTCATCCGACAATAGTCATAGATTCTCACCTCATAATCATCCACGCAATTAGTCCAATGATCTTCAACATGCGGCTCATGGATGTAGTGTCTTCCCATTATGTGGCTATAGGTACCAATGGGGTCAAAATGTAGCCTCACCAGGCTATAGGTTGCCAGTGGGAATTCATCCCATTCTCCAACCAATGACTTGCAAACTTTCATGTCCAGAACACAATGAGGACTGACTAAAATAGGGAATTTCTAGAAGTGTTTCTTCTTATGCTTGATGTGCTCGTGAGCATCGAATAATTGCCTTGCTATCTCCAGTAAAACTACCCTATCAAGAGGATACCTTGGGAGCTTCTTGGGTGCTAAGGTGCTTCCTGCCACCCGAATGTATGTGAAAGTTTTGAATTGAATGTAAAATGCCCCAATGGCCTGTACTTTGGCCACTGCTTTTGTTGATAACCTTTTAGAAAAATCACCCTCGATGGAGCAAATGATTGCAAAAATGAAGGCATCATTAACTATCCTGAATTCTGGGCTATTGTGTGCGAGGAAGTCCTTTCACACCAACTAAGGATACAAAGTGAAAGGCCATGTGCTTTGTTCCCCGATGTTTCCAACCCTAGTCAACCCTAGATATACTACCCTGGCGGCTAGTAAGTACACAACATAGGATGTCATGTCAAAGTGTGGATCTGTCTTGACCTGAATCAGTTGTTCATCCAACTGGTCGCTTAGAATTGAGGTCCAATCGAACCTTTCTTGTCTTTCTTTTATTTTTTGGATAGGGAAGATCATCCAGGGCTCCAGTTGATGAGGCTTAGGCAAGCCATACACTCTACTTATCATTGTTATGGTAGCCTAGATGTCCTCTTTCATGTAACCCCTCCGCATGTCAATTCTATCCAGCCTATTCTTGGGTAAGGGCTGCATTAGATACTCATTATTAACAATATTGTGAGCTCTCTACATATCTTTGTTATAGAATTCCATCCCTTTGTTTACATTGAAGTTGAAGAAATTATCTACCCCCTTGGGTAGGTGGAAAACATCCTTGATATTGTCAGGTCTCAGGTCCAAGACCACTTCCCCCATGCTATTTTTGACCATGCGCTCATTTAGCACATAGTTGTTGGCTAGTGTGTTAATCAATTCTACCGACTGGATTGAGACAGGGTGTGCTACTGCATTCACTAGGGAGCAATGAACCAATGAGGTGCAGTCCTCTTAATGGCCCACTGGTTGAGCACACTTATTTAGATATTCATTCCAACTCACATTCTCGATATCAGTATCGGTTATCCCGGCATGCAAGTCTGTCACTTTAGACGGTGGGTGGTACCCTTTAAATTGATATTTCATTTCCGGTGATGCCAGTATCTTCTCAGCCATATCTGCAAAAGAGCACCAGGCCTGAATCAGTAACATAGTGAGGGAAAAGAAACTGGAAAGCACCATTACTTGTTGAAATCATGTTATTAAAGCAAACACCAGACATTTCGGCCTTTCGCACTTATTGGACATTCTAAACCCCGAAAGGACCAAAAAGGTCGAAAGGCCACAGAGCTTGGAGGGCAAAAACGGATAAGGGCTCTGGTGGGGGAAGAGACTTCTCAAAGTTATTGGACCTCCAAAAGTCTGATAAGTCATAAATGTCGAAAAGTCACAAGTCCGAAAGACCGGGAACAAAGGATGGTTGCTACTTTCGGCATTTCGGGGGTACATGATGTTTCAATATGCGAAAACACTAAAACACCAACATCGTGAGCACTTAGGAGTTTTCTGATCCGGTGGATGCTCTGCGAGTTTTAGACCTCGAAGGTCCAAAACTAGGGTTTTTGGCTTGACTCAAAAAATGAGTCTGACAACAAGTTTGACCACAAACTCACCTAGGGATGTGAGGTGACTACCTCAACAATCCCTAAGGCCAAAAAGGATGACCTAAAAATAATCTACCCCTAAGACTCAAGTCGAAAAGACTGAAAATGCAAACCCTAGACCTAAAACAAGAAATGAGAAACAAAAGAAGATGCAAACAAACAAAAAGAAAAAGAGACAACTAGGAGGAGAAGACCCCCTACCTAAAAGATGAAGAGCCTGACGAAGACCAGCGAGGAAAAGGGAGCCAAATGAAGCGAAAGCAATTGGTGGCAAAAATCAGAGTGAGCAGACGACGGAGGAACGAATGCGCAAAGTGAGGGTTTAAAATGACCTCCGCACCTTTTATAGGCCATCGCGAGACTGGTGACATCATCACCTATGTAGCGGCCTTTCGGCCTTTTCGGATGTCTCAGATGTTCAATAGGCTGAAAACACCGAAAGGCTGACTCTTGTGAGAGTCGATCTTTCAGGAACAACGCCCATCAAAAAGTTGAGAAGGATGTCTGATCTGAAATCGCTCCTTCACATCTTCCGCACTTTGTAGACCACCGAAATCATGAAAAGTCGACAAGGCTGAAAGGCCGAAGACCATTGAAAATAGTTGTCGCTCTGCTGGGGCCTTTCGCACATTTCGGACCTCCAAAAGGACTAGAGGCCGACAAGGCCGAAAAGGCCGACAAACTAAAAAAAAGAACTAAGGACCAACTACACCAAAGACAAAAATGAGGCAAGAAAAAAGCAAAAAAAAGACAAAGGGGGGCCCCTAAGGCCATAAGGGCCAAGAAAAGGGGAGCGTGGTTGTGGGACCAAAACAATACCTTATTGAAATCAGACAATGCTAGAACAGGCAATTCAACAACCTTCTACTTCAGAGTCTCAAAAATTTTATCAGCTCCATGTGTCCACTTGAATTCTCTTTTGTCTCCTCTCATAGTCTCAGTCATAGCATTACAAATTGAACTGAAATTTCTAATGAACTTTCGGTAAAAATTTTCCAAACCATGAAATGATCTTACCTCACTAGCATTCACAGGTGTAGGCCAATTCAAAATAGCTTCAACCTTTTCAGGATCTATTTTCAAACCATCAGCTTAAATCACAAGTCCCAAATACACAATCTCCTCTTTCATGAATGAACACTTTTTTAGATTTATCAGCAACTTTTCTTCTTTTAGTCTCTGTAAAACTTATCTAGCATGCAACAAATGTTCTTCTCTGGTCTTACTGAATATCAAAATATCATCAAGATATACAATCACAAACTTACCCAAGAATTTCTTCAAAAATTCATTCATCAACCTCATAAAAGTACTCGGTGCATTAGTTAAACCAAAATGCATAACCAACCACTCATACAAACCTTCTTTTGTCTTGAAAGCAGTCTTCCATTTATCACCTTCTCTGATTCTGATCTAATGATACCCACTTTTCAAATCAATCTTCGTAAAATACTTTGCTCCAGTCAAACTATCCATTATATCATCCATTCTCAGTATAGGAAACCTATACTTCACTATTATCTTGTTGATTGCTCTTGAATCAGTACACATTTGCCATTCTCCATTCTTCTTAGGTGCCAATACCACAGGTATTACACAAGGACTCAAACTTTCTCTGATCAAACCTGTTAGAGTAAATTATTAATTATATTAATTAACTTTACTCCCTTCTTAAGATGTCAACACTTTTATTTTTAGTTGTTTATATTTAAACACACATGCACTAGTTCTTTTAAATATAAACTTGCGTGCATTAGTCTTGTAATAATTTAACTAATTATTACATGAACTAGGATTTTCCTTTCAAGGCTTTTGATCTCCTTTATAAGGATGATCCATTGTACATTTAATTCATTCATTATTTAAGGATATTTTATTCTTCATATTTTTGAGTCAAACCCTTGCCCTCTTCTTGTCTCTACTTCCTTGTAACAGGTTTTTGTATGCAGGTGATCTTCGGGTTTTGTGGATTTGTATTGCTCAAATCCTACAAAACCTTTCTCCAGCAACTCTTGAATCTGTCAGTTCAATTCCTAATTCTCGGTATGTGTCAACCGATGAGGTGCCTTATTCGATAAACTAGCTCCAGAGATAAGATCCATGCAATGATCAATGCTTCTTTTCAGTGGAAAACTATCAGGTACATTATCAAAAATGATTTCACTGTACTCAGTAACTTATCAATCTCCTCAGGGACATTATCCTCTATTTTCTTACTCGGTTTGTTAGGAATAATAGAAAAACATACACCATTTCTCTTTAAATCCTTAACAAAATTTCTTCCTTCCATCAAGAAAACATTCACAGATGTGCAAATATTACTAACAGGTTCTTCCATCAAAGGTAACAAGATTTGTTTCTTTCCATCAGCCACAAAAGTATACTTATGCAATCTTCCATCATATATAGAATGTCTATCATATTGCCAAGGTCTACCCAACAAAATATGACAACAATCCATACGCATGATATCACATAACACCTTATCATAGTACTTTCCAATCTTCAAATTCACATAACATTGTTCACTTACCATTAGTGTATGCTTATCCTTGATGCATGAAATCTGATAGGGCTTCAAATGTTTCAACCTTTCCAATTGCAATTTTGTGACTATCTCTTCAGATGCCAGATTCTCTGAGCTACCATTGTCAATGATTACCTTCCAAAAATTTTCAGAAACTCTACATTTGGTCTTGAATAAACTTTTCCTTACTGGATCTTCCTTTTTACTTTCATTCCATAGTGCTCTTCTTACCATCAAGTTATTTTCCTTCTCAGGTTCATTCGGTGATTCTTCTTGCACTAAAGCATTCCAACTGTTACCAGCCTTCTTACTTGCATGTGTACACTCAAATGATCTATGTCCTTCTTCTCCACAATTGTAACAAGTTCCTCAGAAACTTCCTTTGTTATAACCACCTCAATAGTTACTACCTCTGCCTCTAGATGGACTTTCACCTTTCCACTCGGTCTTGCCTTTATCGAGAGTTGTCTTTTCTAGTTCAGATCTACTATTTTCACCATAAGATCTACCTCTTCCTCTAGGGAATCTACCACCTCTACCTCTTTGTCTTTTCTCATGTCTCTTGTTTAATTTCTCCTCAGCTTTCAATGCAAATTGATAAGCCCCTTCAATGTTTCCCAATTTGACCAAACTAATTTCTTCTTGGATGGAAACTCTCAAACCAATCAGGTATCTAGCAATTCTTTCCACATCATCTTCATCATGTCCAGATCTGATACCTAATCTATAGAATTCCTCAGTATAATCTTTTACCGAGCTATCTTTCTACCTCAAACTTTGCATTCGCCTAACTAGGTTAATCTGATAATCACAAGGTAAGAACTTTCCTTTCAATTTATTCACCATTTTACTCCATACCTTGATTTTGTCTTTTCCTTTCCTCTTTCTGTCCAACTATAGATGTTCCCACCATAAGGATGCATGACTTTTCAACTTTGTGCTTGCAATTTTCACTTTCTTGTCTTCAGGTACATTTTCATATTCAAAATACTTTTCCATCTCTGTGATCCAATCCACCAATTCATTAGAATCTAGCTTTCCACCATACTTAGGAGGATTAAAGTGTGGTGTAGACTTCAAACTTGTCAAAGCTTTCAAGAATCTTTCCTCACCCTGATCCATCATAGGTGCGGGTTCTACATCACCTTGTTCTACCTCAACTTCATCATCACTAACATCTTCAAGATGTCTTCCTCTTCTCTGGGTTGTTTCAACAGCTTCTAATCTAGCAACAATTTGTCTCAACATGTCTGCCAATCCTGGATCTGCATCTCACCTCCCATGAACCATCTTGAAAACCCTCTACAACTACAGGTCAGATTGCAATTTGCTACCCCACAACAATTCAACTAGGGCTTCACAAGAAGGAACCTTCAAATCTAGATTTGTAGACCTAGATCCAGATCTCACCTTGCTCTGATACCACCTGATGCAAGAGCAGGCAGGAGGGCCAAGGAATGGCACACCCTAACCTGAACCACCTTGCTCAACAACATGCAAAAGAAACAACAACACAATGGGAGAGAGAAAATGCAGGATCATTCATATATATTACTTCAAATTAATTCATACATGCCGAGCTGTAAGGCCTTCCTGGTTCTGGCCAGATATTACAATGAATTATAGAAGTCCTCAAACATGTGAGGATCTATGAAAAATCTCAAATCTTCTATCTTCTTACTTCTATCAAGACTGACTCTCCAAATTGACTCTCCAAACTCTAACCAAACAACTACATTTATACAAGAGGGTACCGAACTGAGTCAACCTTTAGATCCATAATCAATGAAAAGAACAGTCAAATATGGGACCACACGCTTCCTAATGATGGATACTAGCATTAAATCTATGACCCATGATCAATCCACAAGTCAACCTCAACAAAACTCAAAAGAAACCTGTCGGTAAGCAAAGCCAACTGAGTGCTAGACAAGCATCACCGAGTGCCAGGGAAATTCACCAAGTGCCAAAGAGATAACCGACCAACACCGGTGAACAAAGGAAACTAAGCAACACCAAACCAACTTGGTCAAAGTAGGAACCAAGAAACACAAACAAACTCAACTCTATTTTTTGGTGACACAAGATTTCCAAGGACCTGAGATGCTCCTGCATCACTTTCAGTAGTTCTTTCTAGGTTTTTGGCTTCTCTCAAAGTTCATCTCAAGGGGGGTGTTAGAGTAATAAAGTGTTTACTTATTAATTAAACCATGTTTGATTTAATTACTAAGTCACTTATTATATCTTTCTTCTTAAGCTCAACTTTAGGCATATAATAATTAATTATTTTATTAATTATTATCATGCAACCTATGTTTGTTCACCCTTTTAGGGTTTTGATGTCCTTTATAAGGATTGATATCTTTTGTATTCTTTACATCATTCAACACAATAATATTTCATTGTGATTGCTGCAACTTTTGTTTTTGCACATTAAGGATTTCTCCTCTCTCGTGGATCCATGCATTCAGACTTTTCTAGCTTCTTGTTTCTCTCTCTCTTTCTATGATAGGTTTTTGCATGCAGGTGTTCTTGGGAGCTATGAGTTGTTTACTCATCAAATCCAATAATACAAACACCTGTCATAGAAAGAGAGAGAGAAGCAAGAAGCTAGAGAAGCCTAAACACATGGATCCATGAGGCGGTCACTAGTATTTTGGAGCATTTTTGCTCAAACGGACCTCACTATTGAGATCGCAACGACCAAGAATCTCTAGATCCATATAAAATTTGTCCAATTTGGACATGTTGGCCTCAGACGCAAAAACATTTTATGTGTCAGGCCATACGACCTAAACATGCAATCTTAGGCAATTAATTTTTGTCAACACTACCAGCAGCCTGCCCATAGAACCACTAGGAGCCCTACCATGGTTACCGCTGGCATGACCACCGCGGTTAATCATCGAGCAAGCCGGATCCACCTTGGGCCAGATTTTGTTAGCCCATGTGACCAGAATCCAGACCTCTAGGCCCCTTAGCCTTAGCCCTTGGTCATGTGGCGATAAGGGCCCAATTTGTTTGGCCCTAGGGACCTATTGCACATTTTCCATGACGGTCATACCACCGTCAATTTTATTGTAGTGAAATGCTAATGTCAACACTGCATCAGCCCCTTTCAGACACCTTTTTTGGGCCCTTTGATGCATCAGTTAGTTTTTTGCTCATAACTTGAGTATATGGTGTCGAAATTGGGCAAACAAGATATCGTCGAAAAGCTGGTTTTGAGATCTATTTAGATCTAGAGGTTTGAATTTTTGGTTTTCTTTTTTGATGGTATTTTTCACTGTCAAAGCCAGATGTTTAGTTTTTCACTCTGGGAGCTCAATTTTGCGCATCCAGACTATGTTTTGGGAAAACAATATATCTTTGGAAAGATTTTTCTAAGACCTTTCCAGTGCCATGAGTACGTTTTCTAGATTTTACTTCAGGTATATTTTATTCAGTTTCATGCATTTTTTCAAATCTAGTAGATATCTTGGATGTTACAGGTCTTGGAATTTGTTCCCTTTGAGGGGTGGCTCATCTTTGGCTATTCTTTTGTTTCAGTAGCCTTCGCTCTTCTTTGAGTAGTGTATACTTCACTTTTGAAACATTCTTTTATGCACACACACTGAGATAAAGTGTCATTCTATTGCATGTATGGGATCTTACACATGTTAGTACTCTATGTACTTGCACTCCATTATAAAGTACCGGGGGGGGTTGATGTTTTCCTTTGTTTGCCATCTACTTTTTTCATGTGAGTGTTCCTCCAATGACATTAGCCTTAGGTATCTCTATTTGTGTTTGTACTCTCTCTGTACCTTCGATGTTTCAGATTATTCTAAATCATGCAGTTCATATTGGACGATCTTTTTAATGTACATGTCATTACTTCCTTGTCAGCATTATGAGGGGGTTTCTACTATTGGTTCTACTTCTTCCTTGGTTCGATAGTGTGAGCTATGTATATAGTTTTTTTTCTTATGTACTAGGCAAATGCAGTGGCTAGGTACCTATGCATTCTAGTGAGATGGATCATTTACCATACTGACACTATTTCTTTCCTATTTTTTGGAAGCATTCTTCCAGCTTTGATTGATTAGCTCTTTATACTTTTGGTTTTTTTTTTCCATCTATATCTCTGAGTTCAAGTGTTTTCTTTTGTTTGCCTCCTGGTTCGAGTAGTGTCATTTGAGGGCACTCGTGCAGATTACAGTATTTTGTATCTTTAACTTCACTTGTTTGCCTTTGTTTGCCTCCTAATTCGAGTAGTGTCATTTGAGGGAACTCATGCAAATTAAAGTCTTCTCTACTTGGTCATATTTCAGTGGAGGATCTTCAGATCATCAGTTACTTCTTGACAGAGTTTGCAACGTCTTGCTTGAGTGATGTTCTACATGTTCATCCTTGTTCCTATTTTCTAGAACATTCCTAGTTTTGGTGGCTTCTTCAGTCTTTCAGACTAGTCTTTGTCTCTTTTTGGAGTAGATTTTTTCCCATGTGGTTTTCTTTATTTATCTGTCTTTCAAAGACTCTCTTTTGTACTTGGGTACCTGATTAGGCCTTTTGATGTCGGGACCCATTTGCTTTCAGTAGTTCTTTCTAGGTTTTTAGCTTCTCCCAAAGTTCATCTTAAGGGGGGGTGTTAGAGTAATAAAGTGTTTTCTTATTAATTAAATCATGTTTGATTTAATTACTAAGTCACTTGTTATATCTTTCTACTTAAGCTAAACTTTAGGCATATAATAATTAATTATTTTATTAATTATTATCATGCAACCTAGGTTTGTTCACCATTTTAGGGTTTTGATCTCCTTTATAAGGATTGATATCCTTTGTATTCTTTACATCATTCAACACAATAATATTTCATTGTCATTGTTGCAACTTTTGTTTTTACACATCAAAGATTTCTCCTCTCTCATGAATCTATGCTTTCATGCTTCTCTAACTTCTTTCTTCTCTCTCTCTTTTTGTAACAAGTGTTTGCATGCAAGTTTTCTTGGGAGCCGTGGGTTGTTTACTCATCAATTCCACTAATAAAAACACCTGTCAGAGAGAGAGAGAGAGAGAGAGAGAGAGAGAGAGAGAGAGAGAGAGAGAGAGAGAGAGAGAGAGAGAAGCCTGAACACATGGATCCATGAGGTGGTCACTGGTATTTTGAAGTATTTTTAGCTCAAATGGACCTCATCGTTGAGCTTACAGTAGCCAAGAACTCCTAGATCCATATAAAATCTGTCCAATTTGGACACGTTGGCCTTAGACGCAAAAATAATAATTTGCATGTTAGGTTGTATGGCCTGGGCATGTAATCTAAGGCAATTAATTTTTTACGGCACTACCAGCGGCCCGCCTGCGAAACTACCAGTGGCCCCGCTTGTGGAACAGAATCTTCACAATCTCTGTCATACTTACCATTGGCATGACCATTGTGGTTAATCGTCGGACCCACTGAATCTTCCTTGGGTCACATGATGTCAACCCATGTGACCAGGCTCCACACCTCCAGCCCCCTCAACTTTAACCCCTAATCATGTGGCGACTAGGGGCCCAGTTGTTTTGGCCCTAGGGGCCTATTGCACATTTTTCATGAAGACAATACGACCATCAATTTTAATGTAGTGAAATGCTGACATCAACACTGCATCGGCCCCTTTCAGACACCTTTTTTGGGCCCTCTAATGCATCAGTTGGTTTTTTGCTCATAACTTGAGCATTTGGTGTCGAAATTGGGAAAATGAGAGATCGTTGGAAAACTAGTTCTGAGATCTATCCAGAGCTTGGAGGTCTGAATTTATGATTTTTCTTTTTTGATGGTATTTTTTTACTGTCAGTGCCAGATGTTTAGTTTTGAAATCTGGGAGCTCTATCTTGTGCACTCGAACTTCATTTTGGGAAAATGATATATCGATGGAAATCATATTCTAAGACCTTTCTAGCAATGTGAGTCATTTTTCCATATTATTCTCCAAGTATATTTTATTTAGTTTTTTGCATTTTTGCAATTTGGTATCTTGGATGTTACAAGTCCTAGGATCTATTCCCTTTGAGGGATGGATCATCTTTGGCTATTCTTTTGTTTCAATAACCTTCACTCTTCTTTGAGTAGTGTATACTTCACTTTTCTAGCATTCTTTTATAAACACACACTGAGATAAAGTGTCATTCTATTGCATGTATGGGATCTTGCACATGTTCATGGTCTCTGTACTCGCACTCCATTATAAAGTGCCAGGGGGGTTTGATGTTTTCCTTTGTTTTCCATCTACTTTTGTCATGTGAGAATTCCTCCAACGTCATTATCCTTAGATATCTCTATTTGTATTTTTACTCTCTCTGCACCTTTGATGTTTCAGATTCTTCTTTATCATGCAACTCATATTGGATGATTTTTTTAGTGTACCTGTCATTACTCCCTTGTCAGCATTATGGGAGGTTTCTACTATTTGTTCTACTACTTCCTTAGTTTTATAGTGTGAGCTATGTATTTAGTATTTTTTCCTATGTACTAGGTGGATGCAGTGGCTGGGTACCTATGCATTCCATTGAGATGGATCATTTACCATATGGCCACTCTTTCTTTCCTATTTTTTGGAAGAACTCTTCCAGCTTTGATTGATCAGCTCTTTAGACTTTCAATGTTTTTATGCTATCTATATCTTCGAGTTCAGGTGTTTTCCTTTGTTTGCATCCTGATTCGAGTAGTGTCATTTCAGGGCACTCATGCAGATTACAATATTTTGTATCTTCTACTTTATTTGTTTGCCTCCTAATTTGAGTAGTGTCATTTGAGGGAACTCGTGTAGATTACAGTCTTCTCTACCTAGTCATATTTCAGTGGAGGATCTTCAGATCATCAGTTACTTCTTGACAGAGTTTGTAGCTTCTTGCTTGAGTGATGTTCTACATATTCATCCTTGTTCCTATTTTCTAGAACATTTCTATCTTTAGAGGCTTCTTCAGTCCTTCAGACTAGTCTTGGTCTCTTTTTAGAGTAGAGTTTTTCCCATGTGGTTTTCTCTCTTTCTCCATCTTTCAGAGACTCTCTTTTGTACGTGGGTACCTGATCAGGCCTTTTGTTGTCGGGACCCATTTTCTTTCACTAGTTCTTTCTAGGTTTTAAGCTTTTCCCAAAGTTCATCTTAGGCGGGGGGGGGGGGGGGGGGTGTTAGAGTAATAAATTTTTTTCTTATTAATTAAATCATGTTTGATTTAATTACTAAGTCACTTATTATCTCTTTCTACTTAAGGTAAACTTTAGGCAATTAATAATTAATTATTTTATTAATTATTATCATGCAACCTAGGTTTGTTCCCCCTTTTAGGGTTTTGATCTCCTTTATAAGGATTGATCTTCTTTGTATTCTTTACATCATTCAACACAATAATATTTCATTGCGATTGCTGCAACTATTATTTTTGCATATCAAGGATTTCTCCTCTCTCGTGGATCCATGCATTTAGGCTTCTCTAGCTTCTTGCTTCTCTCTCTCTCTCTCTCTCTCTCTCTCTCTCTCTCTCTCTCTCTCTCTCTCTCTCTCTCTCTCTCTGTGATAGGTGTTAGTATGTAGGTGTTTTTGTGAGTTGTGGGTTGTTTACTCATCAACTATAATAATAAAAACACCTATCACAGAAAAAGAGAGAGAAACAAGAAACTAGAGAAGCTTGAACTTATGGATCCATGAGGCGGTCACTAGTATTTTGGAGTATTTTTGGCTCAAATGGACTCCATCATTGAGCTCGAAGCAGCCAAGAATCCCCAGATCCATATAAAATTTGTCAAATTTGGACACGTTGGCCTCAAACACACAAAAAAAATTGTGCCAAGTCGTACGATGTGGGCACACAATTTGAGGCAATTAATTTATGACGGCACTGCTAGCAGCATTGCCAACGGCCCACCCATGGAGCTGCCAATGGTCTCACCTATGGAACTGCTAGTGGAATCATCTCAGTCTCCGCTATATTTTTCATCATGGTTAACTGTCGACCCCCCCGGATTTGCCCCGGGTCACATGCTGTAAGCCCATCCGACCAAGCTCTGGACCTCTTGCCCCCTCGATTTTCGCCCCTGGTCATGTAGTGGCTAGGGGTCCATTTTTTTGGCCCCATGGACCTATTACACATTTTACATGATGGCCATACGACCATCAATTTTAATGTAGTGAAGTGTTGATGTCAACACTACATCAGCCCCTTTTAGACACCTTTTATGGGCACTCTGATGCAACAGTTGTTTTTTTCCTCATAACTTGAGCATATGGTTTCAAAATCAAGAAAATGAGATATCGTCAAAAAGCTAGTTCCAAGATCTATCCAGATCTAGAGGTTTGAATTTATGATCTTTATTTTTTGATGGTGTTTTTAATTGTCAAAGCTAGATGTTCAATTTTGCACTCAGGGAGCTCTATCTTGCACATTCAGACCTTGTTTTTGGAAAATGATATATCGTTGGAAAGATTGTTCTGATACATTTCCAGTGTTGTGAGTAATTTTTATAGATTCTTCTTTAGGTATATTTTATTCAGTTTTCTTTCATTTTTGCAATCTGGTGGATATCTTGGATGTTACAGGTCTTGGGATCTGTTCCCTTTAAGGGATGGCTCATCTTTGGCGGTTCTTTTGTTTCAGAAGCCTTCACTATTATTTGAGAAGTGTATACTTCACTTTTGTAGAATTTTTTTATACACACGCACTGAGATAAAGTGTCATTCTATTGCATGTATGGGATCTTGCACATGTCTGTGCTATATGTACTCACACTCCATTATAAAGTGCTAGGGGGGGTTTGATGTTTTCCTTTGTTTTCCATCTAATTTTTTCATGTGATCGTTCCTCCAATGAAATTAGCCTCAAGTATCTCTATTTGTGTTTGAACTCTATCTGCACCTTTGATGTTTCAAATTCTTCTTCATCATGCAGTTCATATTGGATGATCTTTTCAGTGTACCTGTCATTACTCCCTTGTCAACATTATGGGAGGTTTTTTACTATTGGTTCTACTGCTTCCTTGGTTTGATAATGTGAGCTATGTATTTAGTACTTGTTCCTATGTACTAGGCAGATGCAGTGGCTGGGTACCTATGCATTCCAGTGAGATGGATCATTTACAATATGGACACTCTTTCTTTCCTATTTTTTAGAAGCACTCTTCTAGCTTTGATTGATTAGCTCTTCAGAATTTTGATATTTTTATGCCATCTATATCTTTGAGTTTAGGTGTTTTCTTTTGTTTTCCTCTTGATTCGAGTAGTGTCATTTGAGGGCACTCATGCAAATTATAGTATTTTATATCTTTGACTTCAGTTGTTTGCCTTTATTTTCCTTTTAATTCAAGTATTTTCATTTGAGGGAACTCATGCAGATTACAGTCTTCTCTAATTGGTTATATTTTAGTGGAGGATATTTAGATCATCAGTTACTTCTTGACAGAGTTTGTAGCTTCTTTCTTGCATGATGTTCTACATGTTCATCCTTGTTTCTATTTTCTAGAACATTCCTAGTTTTGGAAGCTTCTTCAGTCTTTCAGACTAGTCTTTGTCTCTTTTTGGAGTAGAGTTTTTCCCATGTTATTTTCCCTATTTATCCACTTTATAGAGACTCTCTTTTACACTTGGGTACTTGATCAAGCCTTTTGTTGTCGGGACCCATTTGCTTTCAGTAGTTGTTTCTAGGTTTTTAGCTTCTCCCAAAGTTCATTTTAAGGGGGGGTGTTAGAGTAATAAAGTGTGTAATTATTAATTAAATCATATTGATTTAATTACTAAGTCAATTATTATCTCTTTCTACTTAAGCTAAACTTTAGGCATATAATAATTAATTGCTTTATTAATTATTATTGTGCAACCTAGGTTTTACCCTTTTTAGGGTTTTGATCTCCTTTCATAAGGATTGATCTCCTCTTGTTTTGATAACTTTGATAATAGATTGTAATAGATTATTCATTATTGAATTATAATTTTTGGTTTTGCACATCAATGATTTCTTCTCTCTCATGGATCAATGCATTCAGACCTCTCTAGCTTCTTGTTTCTCTCTCTTTATGTGACAGGTGTTTGCGTGCAGGTGTTCTTGGGAGTTGTGGATTGTTTTCTCATCAAATCCAATATGGTATCAAAGCTTTAGATCTATTTTCCCCTGTCCTCTTCTTGAGAGATTTAGTCGTGTTCATCAGATCTGCATTTTAGAGGGTTTTTTGTTGAATTTGGGGGACCTCTCTTTCTGGTCATCTTGGCTTCAAACGAACCTCATGGTTGTGTTTAGAGCATCCAAGAACCCATAGATCTATATAAAGTTTTTCTATTTTGGACAAAGATGAAATCTATGGCAAAATTTGCCTCTCTAGCTTCTTGCTTCTCTCTCTTTTCGTGACAAGTGTTTGTGTGCACATGTTCTTGGGAGTTGTGGGTTGTTTTGTCATCTACTCCAATATGGTATTAGAGCTTTAGATCTATTTTCCCCTATCCACCTGAGAGATTTGGTCATGTTCATGATGTCTGCATTTCAGAGGGTTTTCTATTGAATCTAGGGACCTCTCTTTCTGGTCATCTTGGCTTCAAATAGACCTCACGGTTGCATTCGAAGAATCCAAGAACCCCTACATCCATATAAAGTTTGTACAATTTGGACAAAGTTAGAATATGTGGTAAAAAAATTTTGCAACCGGCCTCAACATGAATCTTGAGGTGATCACTGGTATTTTGGAGCATTTTTGGCTCAAACGGACCTCACCATTGAGCTTGCAACGGCCAAGAAATTCCATTTCCATATAGGTACGTCCAATTTGGACAAGTTGGCCTACGAGGCAAAAATATTTTGTGTACCAGGGTCGTTCGGCCCTAGCACATAGTTTGAGGTTGACACAGGTGATTTTTAAATAATAAAAATAAAAATTTAGGGCGCCACCACCAACAACCCCACCTGCGGGAATCACTAGTGGGAAGTGTGACATAACCACTAGTGTGACCGTCATGTTTAACTGTCGGCATTCATAGCTAACCCAAAAATTTAGCTCCCCCCCACATGCACGAAGGTCACATGCAGGAGTCAAGGGCCAGTTCACCAATCTATCGACCACAGCCCCCTGGTCACCCACGTGACCAGGGGCCTAGATTTTTTGGCCTGAGGGACCTATTGGATTTTTTTGGCAACAACCATTTGGCCATCAAATTTAATCTCGTGGATGATGATGTTATCACTACATCACCCTTCTGTTGCATTTTTTTTGGGCCCATCACCATACATGTGGTTTTTTGCTCATAACTTGAGCATACAGTTTCAAAATCAGGCAAATGATATATCATAAAAAATTTGGTTCCGATCTCTATCTAGATCTGGAGGTTTGAATTTTAGATTTTATCTTTTTATGGTGTTTTTTACTGTCAAAGCTGGATGTTCATTTTTTCACTCCAGGAGCTCTATCTTGTGCATCCGAACTCCATTTTAGAAAAACTATACATCGTTGGAAAGCTTGTTCTGATACCTTTCCAGTACTATGTGCTATTTTTTTAGATTCTGCTCCAAGAATATTTTATTCAGTTTCTTTCATTTTTGCAATTTGATGGATATCTTGGATGTTTCAAGTCTTGGGATCTCTTTCCTTTGAGGGATGGCTCATCTTTGGCCGTTCTTTTATTTCAAAAGCCTTCGCTCTTCTTTGAGCAATGTATACTTCACTTTTGTAGCATTCTTTTATGCACACGTACTAAGATAAAGTGTCATTCTATTGCATGTATGGGATCTTGCACATGTTCATGCTCTATGTACTTGCACTCCATTATAAAGCACCAGAGGGGTTTGATGTTTTCCTTTTTTTCCATCTAACTTTTTCATGTGAGCATTCCTCCAACAACTAGCCTTATATATCACTATTTGTGTTTGTACTCTCTCTGCATCTTTGATGTTCCTCGTATCATGCAGTTCATATTGGATGATCTTTTTAGTGTATCTGTCATACTCCCTTGTCAACATTATGGGGGGGGGGGGTTTCCACTATTGGTTCTACTGCTTCCTTAGTTCGATAGTGTGAGCTATGCATTCAGTATTTGATTCTATGTACTAGGTGGATGTAGTGGCTGGGTAGCTATGCATTCTAGTGAGATGGATCATTTACCATATGGACACTCTTCTCTTTCCTATTTTTGGATGCACTCTTCCAGCTTTGATTGATTATCTCTTCAAACTTTGGTATTTTTATGCCATCCGTATCTTTGATTTCAGGTGTTTGCCTTTATTTTCCTCCTTATTCAAGTAGTGTCATTTGAGAGCACTCATGCAGATTACAGTATTCTGTATCTTCGACTTTAGTTATTTTCCTTTGTTTGCCTCCTGATTCGAGTAGTGTCATTTGAGGGCACTCATGCAGATTACAGTCTTCTCTACTTGGTCATATTTCAGTGGAGGATCTTCAGATCAACAGTTACTTCTTGATAGAGATTGTAGTTTCTTTCTTCAGTGATGTTCTACATGTTCATTCTTGTTCCTATTTTCTGGAACATTCCTAATTTTGGAGGCTTCTTTAGTCCTTTAGACTAGTCTTCATCTATTTTTGGAGTAGAGTTTTTCCCATGTGGTTTTCTCTATTTCTCTATTTTTGAGAGACTCTTTTTTACTTGGGTATCTGATCGAGCCTTTTGTTTCAGGACCCATTTGCTTTAAATAGTTCTTTCTAGGTTTTTATCTTCTCCCAAAGTTCATCTTAAGGGGGGGTGTTAGAGTAATAAAGTATTTTCTTATTAATTAAATCATGTTTGATTTAATTACTAAGTCACTTATTATCTCTTTATGCTTAAGCTAAACTTTAGGCATATAATAATTAATTGTTTTATTAATTATTATCATGCAACCTAGGTTTTTTCACCCTTTTAGGGTTTTGATCTCCTTTATAAGGATTGATCTCCTTTGTATTCTTTACATCATTCAACACAATAATAGTTCATTGTGATTGATGCAACCTTTTTTTGCACATCAAGGATGTCTCCTCTCTCATAGATCCATGCGTTCAGGCTTCTCTAGCTTCTTGCTTCTCTCTCTTTCTGTGACATGTGTTTGCATGTATGTGTTCTTGGGAGTTGTGGATTGTTTACTCATCAAATCCAATAATTGAAATTGTCAAAGTTGAACTACAATTAACACAAACAACATGGCAGTCATGGTGAGGGTTTGGATTGTGAGGTCCATAATGTTGTAGTTCCTAGTCATTCTCAACAGGGCCCAAGGTGTTGGGATTAATGTGTCTCAACCTTTGAGTCCAAACATTTTAATTTTTTTTTTTCACCCACTTTGGAAGTCCTAAGTTTAAGGAGCTAGTGTCACAAGTTTCTATGTAATGATTATGACAGTTACTAGTTCGGTGGAAGAGTCACGAAGAGTTAATATTTGGTTGTTGATATTTATGGCAGAGTTCACTATTAACAAGTGGTGTGAGGTAGTTTTTTCATATGGAATGGTGACCATTATGGATGAGTTATGCTTTTTTTCATTAGAAGTTTCTATGTGCAACATGTCATTGATTTAGCATGTTGACACCACATACCTCTAGTATTAGAGATGGTTTTGAAAACCATGGGATCTTTCCACTTGCATTGACATCCATAAACATGTAGCTCCTTAGTTCATTTTATGATGTTAGATTGGATATCTTCTAAGGAGCATTTTTGTTTCATATATTCTCTATAATTCTCTGTTACTATTTTTTCTCTTGATGAGCATTGGCTCAAGACATTGTATTGTAACTTTTTTTGTTATTTTTAATACAATTGAGTCTGGATTTTGGAGGGTGCATTTTTTCTTGAAAGGGTTTTCCCACATATATTTGATGTTGTAAGTTTATTTGCTTAAATATGATTTTGCATGTGTTTATCTAGTTCTCAATTGTTAAAGGGTTTGTAAAAATAATTCCACATCATCTTTCTTGATAGATTTAGCATTTGGAAGTGTTATTTTGCACTTGGCTTCCTTTCAATTGGGATCAGAGCCTAACCAACTTTTTTATTATTGTGGGGTAGAAGATTTTTTTGTGCTAACCTATTCCATAGCCTTTTTGTAGGTTTATATATGGAAAGAACATCCAATGGAGTAGAGATGGATAAATTTAATGGAAATAATTTTGAGTTGTGGAAACTCAAAATGGAGGTCATGCTTGTATATAGATATCTATGGGTTGTAGTTTCTTCAATGAATCCCCAAGCTGCACTGCATGATGAGTGGGAAAAAATGGATCGGAAAGCCAATGGTTTGATAAGACTCTATTTGGCTGATTCAATGCTCCTGAATGTCCATGAAGAGAAGACTACAACTGAGCTTTGGAATAAGCTTGGTGATATTTATCAAAGGAAATCCTTCACAAATAAGTTATTCCTAAGAAAGAAGTTGTATTCTCTATGGATGGAGGAAGGAGGGTTTGTTGTAGATCACTTGAATGCAGTTAATATGCTAGTTTCTTAGTTGAATTTTTTTGGTGATAAGATTAAAGATCAAGATAAATGTATGCTTATGTTATGTTCTTTATCAGACTCATGGGATCACCTTGTTATGGCCATTGGAAGAAAAAAAAACCACTTTAAAATTGGAGGATTTGGTTGGTTCATTGCTATCTGAAGATATGCGAAGAAAATCTTCTGAGATGGTTAAGGAGGCCCTAGTTGATCATGGTAGAATAATGGAGAAAGGAAAGAGAAAATACGAGAAGGGTAAATCTAAGTCTTTGAGGAGATCTAAGTCGCCTAGTAAAAATTCCAAGGCAAAATGTTAGAATTGTGGCAAACTTGGTCATCTTCAAAAAGAGTGTAAGGAGGAGAAGAAAAAGAAAGGTAAAAAGGATTTCTTTGATTCTAACTCTGAAAAATCCTCTCAAGATGATATATATGCTTTTGTCATAGCCTTGGAAACACATGCATCAGAAGATGTGTGGTTGATAGATATAGGTGCTTCTTTCCACATGACATCACACAGAGATTGTTTTTCAAAGTATGAAGTGTTTGATGGTGGGAAGGTGTATCTGGGTGATCTCTCACTTGAATGTTGTTGGTCATGGATGAGTCAAGATCAGATTCCTTGATGGTAGAGTGAAGGTGATTGATGGTGTACTATATATCCCTGGTTTGACATGAAACCTACTTTCATTCAATGAGCTTGGTGATATGGGTTCACAATTTGTTTTATCGAGTGGTGGATGTAAGATGACAAGAGGCTCTATGGTTCTTATTGAGGGTGTTCAGTTTTCCATCTTGTATAGGTTGGATGCATGAATGATTCAGTGTAATAGAAATTCTGTGAAGTCGAAGAAAAAGGCTTTGGATTTTTCATCCGCACCATCAAATCAAGAAAAGAAGAATATTATTATTTCTACATCTAATGGTCATGCTTTTTAGGTACCTAAGGGTGAAAATACTTTGGAGATGAAGCTCCCAGCTAAGAAGAAAATGCAATGGCACCAAATACTTGGTCACATTGGTGAGAAGGGTCCTAGAGCCCTAAAGAATAAGAGCCTTGTTGAAGGCATTGATGATTATAATCTCGAGTTCTACTTTTGTGAACATTGTGTTTATGGTAAACAACACCATGTTTCTTTTTATTCCAATTCTCATAAGTCTTCTAGGGTTTTGGATTATATTCATTCAGATGTGTTTGGTCTAGTTAATATTCCTTTGTATATAGATCTATGTACTTCATCTCATTCATAGATGGTGTAGGGTCACTTCTACAAGCACCTAAGGACACCTTGAGATATCATGAAGATAGAGGATCTAAGGCATCCCTAAAGGTGAAATAGGATATACTTAATCCTATTATGGCCACATGTAATAAGAAATTTGATAAATTTGTAATATGTCCTAGAAGTCCTAATAAACCTGACTTAGGACCAAAATGATGTAAGTTGGGTCAATAGTACCCCAAAGGTTCAATTAGGGTCTAGGTTTTCTTGGACAAGGTCAAATAGGTCCTAGGAATTGAATCATTAAATTTTGAATAAGTTTTATGTAATAAAACACCAAATAACACAAGTTAATAATTCAATTTTTTAATATTAACTACTAGTTGTATTTTGGTGGGAAATAAAAATTAGGAGGTCTAAATGAGTTTAAATCCTTCCCAACCACTTGGGATCAGTTGAGGAAGTTGAGAATTGTCTATTAAATCCCCATCGATGTGTGGGAGAAGAAGGAGCACATACTAGTGAAGGAAATGTACAGATTGTACACAACAAATCAATAAAATCTAATGATTTCTTGCATGTTTTGAGTCCTTATTCCATTTTTTCCATTGTTTGATTATTGAAATGTATTGGGGGAATGTTTCTAGTGTTGTTTTGATCCATTATTAAAAGATTTTCATTCTGAAGTATCAATTATATTGGCAAAAAGGTTGTAGCAGTCATATTTTTCATTGTTTTCATTAAGTAAAGGTTGTAGTAGTCATCAGGGTCCTCGAGAGGCTTAAATAGGTCCAAAAGGGTTATTTTACTATTCATTTTCACCTTTACCCGTAATAATTTTTGAGCTCTGGTTGGCGAATGGTGTTCCCTACTGAGCAACATCGATTCAATCTTGTATGATGACATGAACGGCCAACACATTATGCGAAACTAGTGAGTAGTCTATAACGCCTCCATTCAAATTTTGAAATTCAATTTTTACCACTTTGCATGCATTTTATGGAAATTTTAGTCTAGGATCACATCTTGTAAGAAGGATCGCACTCGGTCAATCCCGCATCGCATCTGGTTTTTGCCCAAATTCTGGATTACATCCCACATTTCCTGGGTCGCACCCTGTCAGGTCGCATGCGGTGATTTTGGTCTATTTTTGAAGTTATTTTGTTAGATTATCGCATCTGGTTGAAATAGGGTCACATCCGTGTTCCAGATTGTATCTTTTGTATCCTGAGTCACATATCATATGCAAAGTATCATATTTGGTTAGGGTGTTGCATCCCATGTATCCCAAATCGCATCTGGGATCCAAGATCACATTTAGTTTTATTTGCAACTTTGGCAACTTGGTCTATCTGCTTGATATGTTTAGGCCATTTTACTTCAATTTTCCACATATGATGCTGACATAGTGCCCCTTTTTCTTGTGTGTAGTCTCATTTTAGTGTCGTTTCCTTTCGATCTCCTAGACCGACTTAGGTCCTGGAGCTTCATGAGCACCTCACTCCCACTGAGAAGTAAGTGATTGCACGGTGTAGCCTATGGAGGCTAGGTGATTTACCTGACATTCAGGTAAATTGAGGGTTGTTGACTACTCTTGCCAAGAGATGGAATTATGATAACAACACCTTCCACCTACCCACTGGAGAGAAGATGGTGACCCTAGAGGATTTATGGAGGATTTTGCATGTTCCAGTGATGGGTGTACAAGTCGGAGCTCCTTTTGCGATGACGAACACACAATGAATTTTTCATGATGACACTATTGCTCGATGGTACCTATCTTGGGACCACATGGTAGCTCATTATGAGCATTTTCTAGTTTACTTTGCAGGTCTCATTGGCAGTTTGATGATGCCAGATCGTGGCCAACATGGATTCATGTGTGGTTGGTCACGTGTTATTGAGGAGATGATCTGGCTACCTCGCCAGTTTTCTTGGGGCATCTGCATTTTGGCCCACTTGTATCGAGAGCTCTACGAGATAGTGTACCAACACTCACATACTATGACAGTTGGTATTCTCTTTTTATAGATCTGGGCTTGGGAGCACATCCCAATTACACACTCGATTGTTGAGAGGCATCAGGACCCTGAGCTCCCATATATCTATATGTTTTCTGGTATGCTCTAGTAGACCCACATGGGTAAGCTAGACTATTACACTACATTCTTGATGATGTCACATATGTCATATGGCGGTCATACTTAGATTGCGAGGAGTGGAGGTCTGATGCCCAATAGTTTCCTTCTTTCAGTCTCGGTACTTGATCAGTTAGACCCGTTATATTATCAAGAGATTTATTGTTACTCGGGTCATGTGATAGTATGGACACATCTAGGGGATGTCACAAGAGACTATTGTTTATGTCTATATTAGGCATGAGGAGGCACAATGGGGATCACCATTGATTTATGAGATTGTGCTCCATGAGATTTCATAGATGGTTCCAGTAGCCTAGGATTACCTGCCTGAGGTATCTGATGGTGGCATTGCTGAGGGGTTCCATTCCCACTATTCACAACATCCATTCTCACGCTTCACTTCACTTGATGAGATCGCTCCTTGCCTTGAGGATACCTTAGATTATGATCCTTCTGATGATGGTGTTGGCCAAGGTCATGTCGGGAGGGGCATAGATAGGGGCAGGGGTAGAGGTAGAGATGGAGATGGCACCCGAGGAGGAGATGGTGGTGGTGGCAGAGATGGAGGAGGTGGCGATGGAGGAGGTGGTGGAGGAGGTGGTGGTGATCGAGGAGGGGAGAGACGATGAGCACCTGGCAGGGGTGGAGATCAATAGAGTCTGCATAGGAGACTCAAAGTACACCTTCCTCACTGTGATAGAGGTCCACTATTACATAGAGATCAACATGGACAACAACAAAGAGCACCTAGGGACAGTAGTGGTGGAGGAGGTGGACAGTAGCCTCCTAGGGGTCATCCTACAGGTGGTTCATATGTTGATCCATTATCACAGTGTGAGTAGGATCAGACAACTTTGCATCTTTAGGTTTCCACTTTGAGAGCCCATTTGGCAAAGAGAGACACACAACTAGCTAACATCAGGGGTGATAGGGACCAATAGTTGTTAGTTTTGAGAGCAAAGAGAGATAGATTTTCTCATACAACCACCCACTAGGGACAAAGGGCCAAATACTACTTTTCTTTATATTATTCTATTGTACCTACTACACAGAGAGCCACTCTATATTTACCATTGCACAATAGTCTGAGGGTGCCATACCTCCACCCATCCTTGGTAGAGAAGATGTTCCTCCTCCTAACCCTCCTCAAGAGGATGAGGGCAGGAGCCAAACATGATCCTTTGTATAGTCCATATTTTGTATCACACAGACATTTGTATCTCATTGATGTATCTTGTACCATTTTTTATTGATACTCTGATACTTTTGATTCACTGATCATGCTCTGATACTCTTCTGATTCACTGATACTATGATACTCTTCTGATTCACTGATACTCTGATACTCTTCTGATTCTATTTCTTATATGATGCCATCGATTTGTGCACATGTGTCATGATCTTTGATATATTTCTCATGTTTTGGATATTGATCTCATTCATCATGTGGATACTTGGTCATATGATTAGATTAGATGAATGATGATATACTGATGTCACTGTATCGTGTCACTGATATATGCATACATGTTTTTCTATTTTTTATTTTTTTAACGCTTTATGGATGTATGAATGCAGACTCATGTGATGCGTTATGATAATGATCTTCTTCTTTATTTTATGCTTGCACATGTATGGATGAGATGTAATACGATGTGATGTACATGGACATCTCTTTGTTTATTTATGAATGAATGATTATGGATGCACTATGTAGGTGTATTTATGGTACTGACATGGTTATGCAGGTGTCTAAATATTAGTGATAAATACTCAATCATTTCATTTAAGTTTTTATGATGATCATATGATGTACTTGGTCAATCTTGGAAAATGTTTATGTTTGTTTAGGATTTTTAGTTATATTGATAGTTAATTTCATTCACACATTCATGGTGATGCAACTTAAAATGAATGTAACTATATTAAAATGAATGCAATTTAAAATGAACTTCAATGCAATTAAAACATGAAATCTATCTAAATGAATCTAATGAAAATTAATATGAAAATTAAACTAAAAATGAATCTAAATGCAATTAACAATGAAATACGCCTAGACTAAGACACCTAGTATAGTCACTATTTATTCAAAGTGAGTCTATTATCATCATAGAGCGTTTGTTGTTGGGACCTCATAGGTTAGTACAATTTTCACTAATAGATTTTGCAATCATGAAAATATGAATACTTCCCTTTCATTTGTCATGTCGAAAGTTAACCTAAACATTAAAGCATATAGGCTAGAATGTTATGTCAGTTACTTCTTGTTGATATAAACCTTTCTTGTTCTTGTGCAAAATGTATACCTGCAATGACCTTTTATTTTATATTCATATCCTTGGGTATTTTCTTTCTTTATTGTGCACTTTACTAGGAAGTTATTTTATTTTAGTTTAAAATAGGCAAGGAAATAAATCCAACCTCACTAAAGCTTTCATAGGAAAAAGATCGAGGTATGTGTGGCGTTCCAATTATGATGGAGACACTTATCATAGACACTCATTCCATATAATCACCTTAGATCATCAGATTTATTACCACAAGCAAAAGACAAAGAAAATGTTATGCCCCCAGTCCTTGCTTCTCTATTTCATTTTTAGACATCATAGAGTCACTCAAGGAACATAAAAATCTTACTAGGATAAGGTGATCATACTCTCTTTTCTCACTACTCTTCTCTCTTTTTCTTTCGAGCGATGTCTTTCTTATCTTAGTTTTGGATTTGATGAGGACTTAAGTCACTCGGGGGCTTGATGTTTCCTTGTCTCCTTGACCTTGATAAGATCATCTTATACATTTGATCTACTTTACCATGAGCATCAGTTTGTCTCGTACTCCCGCTAAAGTGGGGGCTAAATGTACCATCCTAAAAAGTTATCACCCATTAATTGGAAAGCTATAGGACCTTTTTGGGCCCCATTTTAGTGATCTCCTTGATCTGGATGTGTTCATGTTTGATTTCCCATTTTCATCTTCCCTTTCTCCTCTAATCTCTCCACAGTTTTTTCATCCCTAAGACCATTATCAAATTTTACAATTTGGGACTAGGCTGAGTCAAGTCGGCCTAGTCCTTGGGGGTTATTTTTAAATGGGCTCTGGGCCCAATGCATGGTCATTTATTTTCTCACTCTTGGTTATTGTCAGCCTATTAATTTTGGATCCCGAATTGAGTATAAAATTACATTCAAGCTTGTCATTTTGACATCCACACTCATGAGCAAGAAATCCATCTTCATGAAATCAAGTCTATATTCAAGCAATTATTGGTGATTTCAAGTGCTCTTTTGGATTCAAGATGAAGAAAAGGATTCTAAGTCAAGATCTTTAATTATTCTTCCATCCAAGATCCATTCAAAGGTAATCTTCTCTTATTGATGCAATTTTCTCTCTTTCATGGTGGCCAAGTAGAGGAATTCACAAGAAAGCAAGAAGATCTGTATCTATTTCCTTCTTCCTCCTCTGCTCCATTGGAGTGATCAAGCATACATACATCCAAGATCTAGAGATTTGGCAAGTGTAGATCAAATGCATTTTTTAGGACATCCTTGATTCTACAACACATATTCCAAGAATACATCTTCATGGGTTTTTTAGATCTGTATACATCCACGAGGGTTTGACAAGAAAGGCGAATACTTACATTTTCCTTGTTTTACATGTTTTACTTATTTCCTATTTCCTTTCAAGGTTAATTCCTATCTAGGGGCTTGACCAAGGCAATCCCCTTTCCACAATAATTTACCCATTTTCCATGTGTGCAGGAATAGGTGTGTAGTTGCATATCTAAATTTTTAGGATTTCAGAACCAAGGATTGATCCTCTACAAATTTCATTAGGTTTTATCCTTCTATGACTAGGGAAACTTTTTGGGACTAGGAAAACTTTTGTGACATGTTCATAAGAACCTGAAAATTACATAATCAGAAGTTAGAGGTCTCACAGTCCCACAGCCCATACGGTTTTTGATTCCTACAGGTTTTTGTCAGTCAAATGCATATTTCAAGCTCACTTTCCATCTTCTAGAAATCAATGTGAGTACATCATTCTCCTTCCACTTTGGTACTTTCTTTGATATATTAGATCTGATATCATACATTGTTGGTTATCATCTTCTTCATCATTGCATAAGTGTTTATCATATGTTACATTCCATATACATACATTTATATCCATCCATGGAATACCATATACACCCCATCATACTCCCCCTTTATATATATATCATTCATTAGCACCCCTTCATCCATTTTTGGATGTGCTAATCAGATTTGGTCTAAGGGTGGGTTTTTTCATTCCAATGTATATAGAAAGTGGGGGTCTACCATTGATCACCATTTTCCACATCACAATAAAGATCAATGAATGACAAACAACTAGATCCAATTTTAAAATTAAAATAAAAAAATTATTGGGTAGAAATGATAGACTATTGATTTAATTTGGAAAGAAAAAAAAGATAAACTCAAGAGTAGGACTAAATCTTAGACCTTCTAAATAAAATCTTATAAGGAAAAAATCTTTTAAATGAAAAATATTAAATGAAATAAAAATCAAACTCTTGGACTAAATCTTAGGAGTGAAGATTAAGACTAAATCTTAGAAATGATTGCATATAAGAATGAAACCTAAGAAAATGGAAGCAAAACTATTCAACCTATGGCATGACACCATTTTAGAATCTCAAGAAGTGATTTTTTTTTTTTGGTAAGACACAGAATTTTTCCATTTCATCTTCTATAAATTAGCTAGACAATTATCAAGATCATAAGAAAACTTATGATATTGCTTCTCTCTTAGTTGTGATTCATTTTCTTGATCAAGAAAGTAGTACTCTAAAATTTCTCTTTCACCTACAAAGACAAAATATTAAAAGGAGGATCTAATGCTTCTATTGAGGCTACCTATCTTTAAAACAATATCATTGAGTTTTACATTTCTTTTTAGAATCCTATAATCATCTTTGGTGAAAACCAGAGTTCCTTATAGATCTCAATTTGGTCCATCACTAGAGGAGCCAACATATTGATATCCACATGCACTACATTCAAGACCTAATTCATGAATAGAATATTGATCTCAGGTACTCTCTAGCATCATGATCAAATTCCATACATCCTCACCAAAGCCTTCACTAAAAGAAAGTTCCTTCATTTGTTACTTGGTTGGAGGGTGCACGTCTAGTGTCCAATTTGAGGCTCTCTCTCTCTCTCTCTCTCTCTCTCTCTCTCTCTCTCTCTCTCTATTAGTGTGTGGGGATTCTTCTCCTTTATCTTGGATGTTTCTTCTCTTTGGAGGGGGAGGGGGAGGGGGAGGAAAGATGGGGGTTCATGTGCATGGGTATCTAATATGGCCTCATTTTTCAAGACCCATTATCATTTAACTCACCTAAGTTGTGCTTAAGTGGTTGTTACTACAAGTTTTTATTTGCCACTTGGTTATTTTATTTTCATATTCCTAGGTTTTCCTACACTATTAATTAAGTTTTCTTAGTATTAATAAAGTGAGTATTAGCATGAGGGGGTGCAAGGTGTTAGAATATTCCATGGGAGTTACACTTGCCTATTTTAGGCTATTTTGGTGGTCTCTTCCCATTTCTCATATTTTCCACCTCTCCCCTCTCTCATTTATACAAGCACTCTTTGCTAGCCTTAGCATTCCATTCTATTGCATTGTAATCACATTTTACAATAATTTTTTCTTGTACTCTCTTGATGCTAATTTTCTTCTCTATGATTTGTAGTTCACACTTGGAGACTAACTCTATGTTGTTATTTTGATCATGTATCATTTGCATTTATAGTTTTATTTCTATTCATTTGCACTAGGTATTCTAGGTTATTCATCTTTTTATTTTCTAATAATAATCAATAATAATGTCATTTCATTAGAAGGATGAACAACACTATTTTTCTGAAAATATTTAATACAATCTTGTTGTTAGGATAACAACAATAATTCTTAGAAATAATAGACCTGAAACATAGAACCCAACACTCAATGGAGTTATAAATAATATGACATTTGTCATGACAATCTCTTATCCAAAATTTGGATTTTTTTAATCAACGAGAAGGGTCTTTGCTATTAATTCTAGTCTCCTAATAAAAATGTCATATGAGAAATATTGATGTTCATCCTTCCAATGATTATCAACCATAAAATGTTGAGTATCATAATAAATGTCATTTGAAATACATTGTTTTTCATCCTTCCAATATCTAATGAATATCAACCATCAAATGCATACTATCATGATAAATATCTCATGAGAAATATTGTTGTTCAAACTTTGGCTTACCATATGAGCTTTGTCTCATTTTTTGGAAGGAATATATGAGAGATTGGTAAACAAGAATACTTAGTTTCCTTAATAAATATATGTGAAGGAATGAGCTTGGTCAAGTGTAGGTAGAGAAAAGTTTCTAGGTAGAACCATAGTAGATATTTATGGTTAAATATGATGCTAACTAATTTAAACTTGAACATGTTCATCATTTATTACATAGTTATAGTTGAATGCACTGTCTTTGTTATTGTTGGTTGTCAAGCTGCTAAGTGACCTAACCTGGTCCAAGTTGATATTTTTTTTGCATTTCTTGGAGGGCTTGAACTCTTCATCAAATAAAAATGAAAGGACTGAAGCAAAGAAAACATGAATTATGTTGTGGCCCTTTCTTCTATAAGAGGCCTTTTTAAGGAAAGCGATATCTACTAATAATGTGCCCTTTGTGGCCTTGACATGTTACAACCAGCACCTTATGTAATGTGTTGTTGATCTTTTGCCAACCCTAGGTTTGTCATTGTGTAAGTGTCAACCCCCTTGTTTTGGTTGTTTGTTAATATCAAAACATGAATTTTGTTAAGCAATGTGCTTGTCAACAAAAATCTTCATTTAGAATTTAATATCAAGAAATCTAGGGTGCCAAGTATATTTTGTCTATTAAAGTGCAGTATTTTCAATTGCTTTGTCCTTCCAATAAAATATAATAATTTCTATTAATTAGGATACAAAATAAACTTGACCTAAGCAAGGGTCAAGCAAGTAAAAGGAAAGTAAAACCTCCATTTTTGGACTTCTAATACCATCAATCATTTCAGTTACTTAATTACACCCCTTAAAATTACCAAAGTCACTCAAATATTTTAAATGTTTGGTGGACAAATGTTTTATATGACTTCAATGAGTTTTTCATGGATTGTAATGCAAAGAGTGTAAGTTTGATAAATTTTAATGAAAATATTATTACAAGTTTTTATCAAAGTTGAAGATGAATTTTCAAAGAGTTGCTCTTGGTTAATTCTAGCTCACAAGTACTAGCAATTTTTTACAATTATGCATCAAACCATATCACAAATGTTGAGTCCTTGACTTTTGACTAAAGGTAATTAGCCGATAGGCTTCCCCTTTGGGGAAGCTTGCGTACGGCCACGCCGGATAATTCATATGCCGGTTGGATTTGTCTCACACCACTCATCGGGTTTCCGTCGGAAGCGGAGAAGCGGACCGTCCATATTAATATTTGTTTGTATTTTTATCGGCTAATGAGCCTGCGCGCAGTGAGTGCAATAGCCGGTGAAAAGAAAATGTGTGTAGCTTTTAAGAAGACTACACACACATCAGGACTGTACCTGGATCTCATGTAGTGTTTAATTGAATCATGTTGCCTACTCACTACATTAATTTATTTATATTTCTCTTCTTGTCGTTTGTATTTTTTTTTATTCTCGTATATTTGAAATCTTCACCAAATGGCAATGAGGATGAGTACAGTCGTTGATACTGATAGTGTTCTATGTGACTAGTTGGAGTGTTCTGTATATTATATTTTATATTCCTTATAATATATCAAAGAATAGGCTATTTAGAAGCTTTTTTAAATTACATTTCAAGTACAAATGTGCATCTAGAATATTTAAAAATGGTTGGCTTTTCTCCTTTCTTTGGCTCTCTCGATTGAAGAGTTAGGTATTTATTTATTTATTTTTAATAGAAAGATATACGTTGCATTGAAAGTTTTTCTAGAACAATTGAAAAAATGGAAGTGTGCTATAAACTTAATATTTTAGGTTGAGTTTAGAAAATAAAAGATTAATTAGAATATATTAAAAAGTTGTAGTTGATTAAAGTATTATATTTAAAATGTATGTTTTAAAAGAATAAGTGATCTTTTTATTTTTATTTATAATATTTCTTCAAGTGGTGAGTTTGGAAATAATTTATCAAGAAACAATATCACAATATTTATTCTGTTTCCTCGTGCGTGAAAATCGTGATTTCACTTACATTTTGTATTTAAGGCCTGACTAATTTCATATGCTGCAAATGTTTTTTATTTTAACTGAATATAATGTGAAAAACTATACAAGAGATTTCGTTAATCTAATTTAAGAGATAAAAACATTTTTTTCACACTTGTATTAGATTTTAATTTTAAACTTTTAAAGCTTGCATAACTTTCAATCCTTTATTAATTTTAATATGCATGAAAATATTATATTAGAATTTATTTATTTTAAAAAATATATTTAATTTTTAAAAAAACTTTAGTTATTTTAATTTTTAATTTATTATTTTTTACTAATTTTAAAAATTAGGTTAATAAAATAATAAATATGATATATTCATGGTTAATTTTATATTAATTTTTATTCATATTTATATATATATATATTTTAATTTTTTAACTTTAATAATAATTAAAGTTAAAAAATTAAATCAATTAGTCTTCTACAATTCTATAAAAGGCAGCTTAATAAAAAGATTTTGACCAAAAAAATATGAAAGTGTCCTCTCTTGTAAGATATGCATTTTAATTTACTTCTGTAAGCCAATAAATCTTTAATTTTTTTTTTAACTTTAAACTTTTTTATATTGGACAGTTTGCTTTTGATAATTATAGTTATTTTGATAATTTTGATGTGAAAATGGATATGTAATGATATAATGATAACAAAAGGGATAGATAATAGATAATATGGCTAATTAGTTATGTATTTGTTGGTAAATTATATATAATATGAAAAATAATAATAATAATAATAATAATAAAAATAATAATAATAATTATTATTTATATATAATTATTATTATATATTTTATTATTTTTATATTTTATTCATATTATTCATATTATTATTATTTATATATAACATATTTTTTGTATTAATAATAAGGATTTCAAAAAGTTACAATTATACAAAAACGAGTCCGGGCCTCATAGAGGCAGCAAAAAGAGAGTATGAGGCATGGCCTCCCGGCAAGAAATCAAGAGATAGTAACCAGAGTATACATGACAAAAAAGGGGCCAGCAACAAAATTAATACAGCTTATAGTAGGATGCCATCAATGGCATCAACCCAGGTTGTCCACCCCTTTTCCCCTTCAATCCAGACAACCTTCTTCCTTTCCTGTATCTGTCTCAGCATAGCCATCACCTCTTTTTTGGTATTCTTGTTCTTTCTGACTTCTTGGTTCATTTTGTTTAGGGACTTCTCAAAAGCTTTAATGTCCTCCATGTTCCTCCTCCACTCGTAACCATGCTGCATCTCATATACGAAAAAAGTGGCGTGACCGGTCTTCAGGAATCTCCTAAGCTTGTCCTTATCAATCAGCATCATGATACGGACCTGCAAAAGGATTTTAAAATATGTGAGTTTACAGAAAAACTCAGTAAGGGACCGGGGGTTGTCCTGATACCTTTCCTCGTTCTTGCACTTCCAGAGCTGCCAAAGGATGTTAGAAGATAAAATATACCAAAAAAGATTAGTATCCTTTTTAATCCCATAAATATGACCAGTTACAATATTCATAATAGTGTAATCAAGTGGATAAGATATATCAAACATTTGCCAGATCCTTCTTGCAAAAGTACAATAAAAAAAAATATGCCTACTGGTTTCAGGCATCTTATAGATGTTGCAGTAATCAGTTTTAGCTTCCAAGTTTCTGACAGGGAGTCTGTTCAGCAATAGTAGCCATCTAAAATATTTGATTTTTGGTTCAATGGGTCCTTTCCAAAGGTGATTGAGGAGTTTCTTCCAGGAGCAGCTATCAAGGGAGGTATACCAGAGAGCATTAATATGATCAATAATGGATTCGTTGTGATTAATAACATTATATATGTTTTTTGCCTTAAGTTTGCTAAAGATGCTACCACCAGGCCACTTGCACTAAAGGACTCTATCGGAATCCACATCGCAAGTCACAGGGAGATCTTTGGTGGCTTTGACAATCATATTGTAGGTTTTTTTTTGCGAGTCAGGAATGTTGAATTTAATTTTAAGATCATTCCAAGGTATAAGTTGATTATGCTCAAATAAGTCAACCAATTGGGAAATCCCTTTTTTATTCCAAATTTTAGCAGAGCAACCTTGTGAGAGGGCTAAGGGCTTACCAGAGAGTTGCAAATTCCACCATATAGATCTTTCACCATATAGAGTTTGGCTATCATGGAAGTCCTTGTTGTACACAAACTTTCTAACTTGTTCCCAAGCTTTCCAAATGGAGCAAAAGACAGCAGAGCCATGGACCTTAATGGGAAAGTTCCCCATGATAAGATCAGAGAGGGGCAGGCCTTTCCAAGTTTTAGCATGTTTAGGGAAACCCAATTCAATGTTGTTTCTAATGAGGATTTTCCATGGGGAATCACCCTCCATAGAGTGGAAGATCCACTTGGCGGCAAGAGCAACCCCCTGAGTTCTAAGATCTTTCAAGCCCAACCCCCCAAGTAAGCTGTCCGTATGGCACCATTGCCACTTAACAGCATGAAGTTTTTTCGATCCTCTGCCATCAGACCATAAGAAGTTCCTAATAGCCTTTTGGATCTCTAAGATCTGGTAGTTGTTAAACATCCAGGCCGAAGAGTAATATATGTTATAAGATGAGAGAATCTTTTGGAAAACCTGTACTCTGCCAGCAAGAGAAAGGGACCGGTTATGCCATTTATTGAGTTTGATGTTAATTTTGTCCTTGATCCAATTCCACATGGCCTTAAGAGAGGGGTCAACAGAAAAAGGAATACCAAGATACCGAACAACCAAATGGGGACCTCCCCATTGATAATGGAACCTATTGCTCCAGTCAGGAGGGGTCTCATCCCACCCAAGGCAAACAGATTTCGAGTAGGAGATCTTTGCTCCGGATATACTGCAGAATGTTTTAAGTTTGCATTGGAGAGCTTCAAAATTACTGTCACGGGCCTCAAAGAAAATAGTGGTGTCATCAGCAAACTGACTGGTGATGAGCTCCTCATTATTAGGGAGCCGGATACCTCTAACAGTAGGGGACATAGAGTGATCTCTGAGAATATAGTGGAAAGCTTCGGAGGAGATCACGAAGAGGGCAGGGGCTAAAGGGCAGCCCTGTCTGATGGATCTCCCAAGTGGGAAAGCATTAGACAAGGATCCGTTGATATCAATCTGGGCAAAGACATCATTCATCATCATTTTAACAAGATTACAAAATCTGGTGGGAAAACCAAAAGCTTCGAGAGTCATGGAGATGAAATTCCATTCTACACGATCGTAGGCCTTCTCGAAGTCTAACAGTAACATGGCACAATTTTGCTGGGAGAGCTTTGCCCAATTCATAGCCTCCCAACTAGTTATAACATTTTCTAAAATGTATCTTCCCTTAATGAATCCAGTCTGTGTTGAACTAATAATCTTAGGGAGAATATCCTGAAGCCTAAGTGCAAGGATTTTGGCTAAGATTTTATAGGACACATTAAGAAGAGTAATCGGTCTCCAATTTTTAATAAGAGCTTTATCTCCCTCTTTGGGGATAAGTTTGATGATACCCCTATTGATGTTTCTTCCTAAGGAACCTCTTTCTAAAGCATCAGAATAAACTTTAAGAAGTTCATGACAGATCCATCCAATGTTGGTTTTATAGAATTCAGCAGGCAAGCCATCGGGCCCGGGGGCCTTGTCTTTTTGTAGGGAGAGGATTGCCTTCTTGATTTCTCCCAAGGTGATCTCGGCAGAAAGGATAACAACATCATGATCAGTGATCTTTTTAGGAATAATGGAGAGACATTGGTTTCTAATGTTATTAGCTTCCACAGAATCCTCAGAAGTAAAGAGATTCTGGTAGTATTTAGCAAAGGCTTCCTTTATCAAATCAAGGTTGGTGATGTCCTGATTATCAATGACAATTCTATCAATAGATTCATTAGTCTGTTTATGCTTCAAAAGATTGAAGAAGAATTTGGAACCCCTGTCACCGAACTGCAACCAATTAGCTCGAGATCTAATTTTTGCACCACGGGCTTTGGCCTGAAGATGTCGGCTAAGAGCATTCTTAGCATAAATGACCTGGGCAGTAAGATTATAGTCAGAGGGGTTGGCTTGAATGTGAGATTCAGCAACCTGAAGATTAGCAGAGAGGGTCTTCTCAATGCGTCTATAGTCTTTGGCTCTTTTTTGGCCAATGGTTTTAAGGAAATTTTGCCAAGTAGTAACATTTAGGTCCCATTTTTCAATATTATTAAGGTGAGGAAAATGACTTTTATTAATCAGACTAATGATATGAATAGTAGCTAAGACATCCTCATCTTCCAGTAGACTAGTATTTAATATGAATTTAGAATCAGAAGCCCTACAGTGAGTCGGGGAGTTGTTAAAAATAAATCTGGTTTTTATGGGGTGGTGATCAGAAAGAATGGTAGATGTGGCAAGAACAGTGTTACCCCATTTATCTGGGAGGACAGAGAAAAGATTCTTGTTGGCATAAAACCTATCTAACCTCGAATAGATTCTGTTAGCCCCTTGCTGGAAATTGCACCATGTGTGCCAAATTCCAGGAGAGAGGTCCTTATTTCCAGCAAGGGGATCATATAGAAGTTTGTTAATTTTCATTCTATCCCAATGAAGTTTTTCTCCATCCTTCCAGGTAAAAGGGAGTCCTCCTTCCTTATCAGCCTGTGATTCGATCATATTAAAATCCCCCCCCACAATCCAAGGTAAGTCAAGAAGGTTATCAATCCAGTCCCAAAGGGTTATCCTTTCTTTCCAGTCATTTGAAGCATAAACAGAGCATATACCAAAACTGTTATTATTATACTTAATAGTAACCCAGACAGCACGATTTCATGGTGATACTCCATGATCCATAATGCAAGAACTCCATTTAGGATGAACAAGAAGAGCAACCCCTCCTTTTCCTCTAGTGTGAAGAGTGTGAAATTTAACAGCATCCTTCCAAATATAGGCCAGATTATTATAAAGGGTGAAATCCACTGCTTTGATCTCTTGGAGCATCAAGAAGTCCAGGCTAATTTGGGAGTCAATGTATTTTTTTATAACAAATTTCCTATCCGGGGACTCTAGGCCCCTTATATTCCATGAAACGCAATTCATTGAGAAACAATGTTCAGGGGAAGGTCCTGTATAGCCGCTCCCTGGATGGGAGTCACATTATTTGGGGAGGAATCCTCTTTCTTTTTATTACCAGAGTTTTTATTTTTTGACCCCACAGGTCTTCCCCTTCTTTTCGAGATGGGAAGATCATCCATACCATCATACTCATAATCCGACTCAAACAGTGTCTTCTTGTCTTCTTCCATGGCCTGCTTGATGCTACAAGAGACCATAGTGGGATTACATGCAGGTATAACTTCAATAGTAAAATCATCTTCTATTTCTTTAAGAGCTTTATGTGAGTCAGATGTCTTAGAATTAGTGCAAGTTTTATCAGTAGGATTGCACTTTTGAGGGAAAACAGAGACGGGGCTGTTTAAACAGGGGGGAGATTGCGGGGATGAAACATCTTTGTTTTTGTTAACTTTTCTTCTCCTTTTCTTGGTAATGGTTAGGAATCCATCCGAGTTACCCGTAGCTGTTTCAGTGTTATGTAATGACAGAGTATCATAACAATTGGGGATTTGTGGAGGGGCAGAGGCTGCGAAAAGGGGTGTGAAATGGAGGTTATTTTGAGCATTTTGGGTGTCTGGCCGAGGTGTTTGAGAATCGGAAGCATTATGGACAGGAGGAGCTTGTGGGGTGTTATCACTAGTGGTTTTATCAGAGGTAGTAACCGATTTCTTTTTAATAATCGGACAGTCTTTACGTCTGTGACCTTCTCTTCGGCATAGAAAGCAGGCATTCAACCCACCAAGTATTTCAATAGGGCATGTTATCCTTTCGTCAGCTATATTCACATTTAGGGCTTCTGGTATATCAATTCCCGGTTTAATAGCTATGAGGATGTGGGCATCAAGATGGGGAACCAACCTCACAGTATCATCCATTCGGATGACTCTACCCAGAGGTTCCAAGAGCTGCGGAATAAATCTCCATAGGAAGGGGGGGATATGTTTAACCAAGACCCACCTAGGGGCGGAGAGGGCGATGATTTCTTCATGAATGGCTTCGGGTGACCACGCCAGAGCGCGGAAGGAGGTGGAACCAACATTCCAATATTGTTTTTTTAGAACTTCGGCCTGTGATTCCTGTGAAACAAAAAAGATTACATACAGACCTCGCTGAATTTGTCTGCAAAACGATATGTGAAAACCTAGTTTCAAACTCCAGTAATTGTGAAGCCAGTCATCGAGGAATTTGCGAGGAGGACATTTATCTAACTCCACAGCAGAGAAGAAAATTGCACAATTTCTAAGCCTATTCTTTTCGTTCAATATTTCAACTAACATTTTTGGATTAGGCATAACAGAGAATGGGTTATTAGAAACCCCAGGGCCCTTACCGGAGTTGGGCGCTCCATCAGGTGTCGAGGATATAAACTTAGCACTAGCGTCAACCGCCACTCCAGCCTTCGACACTGTCTCTGCGAATGTTTTTGGTCTGTTAATGGAGGTATTATCAGGTTTTGGAGGGCTGGGCAGAGAGCCATTAATGCCATCCGATGGGCATTCATGGTTGCCCAGTGGTGAAATGGGTACGGGAGCGGGTGAGCCATCGAGGGGAGGACAGTTATTTAATGCCATTCTAATTAAAGGCGAAGTTGGAGTAAACACACCTGGCTTGACATCGCCGAAAACCGCCGTCGTCTTCCCACCGTCGCCTGCCACCTTGTCGCCACGTAACGCACAGAACGAATAACGGTTCAAAGCTCAATTCAAGAGGCACGAGTCATCCTTCTCATGTTGCAAGAATATTGTCTTGCTTCCTATATATAACATATTATTATTATTATTTAGTTTTGATGTGAAAATGGATATGTAATGATATAATGATAACAAAAAGGATAGATAATAGATAAGATGGCTAATTAGTTATGTATTTCTTGGTAAATTATATATAATATGAAAAAATAATAATAATACAAATAAAAATAATAATAATAATTATTTATATATAATTATTATTATTATATATTTTATTCATATTCATATTATTATTATTATTTATATATAACATATTATTATTTTTATTTATTTTTTATGTGAAAATGGATATGTAATGATATAATGATAACAAAAGGGATAGATAATAGATAAGATGGCTAATTAGTTATGTATTTCTTGGTAAATTATATATAATATGAAAATAATAATAATAATAATAATAAAAATAATTATATATAAATAATAATAAAACTAATTAAATATAAATAATAATAATAATTATTATTTATAACATATATATGTTATAATAATATATGAAAAAAATAAATAATAAAAATTTTATATAACATATATATGTTATAATAATTATATATAAATAATAATAATTGCTTGGGATTCTTAATAGGGTAGTTTATGTTAAGATAAGGTTAAGTGATCTGTGATTAGGGCGGTTATTGACGGAATCGAGAAAATGGTGACGTGGAAAGAAACGGATTCAAGATTTGAAGTTGTGGTTGGCTTATTCAACGTTTTGATACGAGAGATATTTTAAATGTGATTTTAAGTATATGTGAATTTTTATGTTAAAATTATATGTTAATATTTTTTTTACTACTTAAATTGTCTTGTTATGTTAAGGGTAAATCATTAGTAGTTACTTCTTTCGGATTCATTGACTTTCTACTCTCCAATCCTTGGCATTGTAAAAGTGTGCTTTCAGAGTGTTGTCTTCTTTTTTACACTTTTATACACTGGCCTATATTATGTAATGCTTCAACCATGGTTCCAAATTAAATGCCTATCGGCAGTTCCTTGCACCTCCTTTCGGTGCAAGTGCTAGTTATAACAATAATTGTATGTGCATGCGTGTGCGTGCACACACACGCACATATGTGTGTCACCAAGTATGTTAGGATTTGTTCAAATCATATATTTATTATAGATTCTTAATAAATTAGAATTTTTTGTATCTTTAAATGTAACATTTTAACACACAATTCAACTAATTTGAACTTCAAGTAAATTCATAATGATCAATGAATGACAAACAACTAGATCTAATTTTAAAATTGAAATAATAAACAAATAATAGATTTAAAAATTAAAAAATAGAAAAATAAAAAAATTAGAACTTAATCTTAAACCTTAAAATTGAAAGCATATAAAGACAACGTCTGGAATCTGGAATATGAAAAATATTAAATGAAATGAAAATGAAGCTCTTGCCCTAAGTCTTAGGAATGAAGATTAGGACTAATAGTTTTTTGAAATGATTGCACATAAAACGAAATATTAAGGGAAATGAAAGCGAAACTCTTCAACTTCTGACGTGACGCCATCCTGGAATCTGAAGAATTGATAGCCATTTTTAGGTGAAATACGGGCTTTTGCCATTTCATGTGCTATAAAATGGCGTTAGAAGAGTGGGCCAAAGTGGTAGAATTGTTTTCGCAGTGACCGCTGGAGTACGGAGCTTCCTTCTTATTCCTCGGTCACCTCAAAACCCAACACACATAATCTCCAAAATCTGTCATGTTGCCAAATGAAGAAGCCAAAAGATTTCTGTCACAGCTTGAGATGGACAATGAAAAGGGTAAAAATGGGAGGAATTACGACATTTTTCCATTACCAGAGGTGGTGGGTCCCGTGATGATTGCGAAGGATGAGATTGGTGCAGATTTTTATTACAGTGGGAAAAGGTGTGGAGGATGGAGTCCCCGACCCACCAAGCAACGTGCCTTCCAAGAAGCTTTCGATGCTTTGTGCGCCCCACCGTAATAATGCTCTTTTTCCTTCAACTATTTTTCGTTTGCCTTTTCCTTCGCAATTCATTAAAGTTGGATTACAAAATATTTTGAAAGGAATAGTTTTTTTTAAGATGTGATGTCAATTTGATATTATTGATTGTTTGACTATTACAAAGTGATGTTTGGGTATACTGATTTAGATATTTGTTATTGTTTTTATTTTTACAATATTTTGAAAGGGATGGTATATATTTTATTGATTTTTATGGAGGCGTCGTGTCGAATTGTTATTGATTATTTGACTATTGTAATGTGATGTTTAAATAGAGTGGGTAAGATGTTTGTTATCAATTTTTGTATGTGGATTACTACTTTATTGCATTAGTGTTTTGTATGATGTTTTGTTAGAAATCTTAATTATTAATGTTGAGATTTTGATCTCTACCTAAACACTCGACATATTGAATACAATATATATTTCGCCACAATTCAACACCTAATCACATGTAAATGTTCATTTTGTTATATTATTTCATTAAATTTATTCTAAACAAGATAACTCAAAATCCTTTCATAAAAAATATATAATGATCAAACTTGATGGTTATAAATTAAAAAATGTATAATGTCATTTTCTTAGCATTTTTATTAATCAACTAAACAAATTGATTGTGATGGTTTTTATACAAATTTAAATTAGTTCTTATAAATTTTGTAAAGACTAAAATAAAATCTAGAATATACACTCAATAAAATATTTACTTATCTTATAGTAAAGAGAAATATAGTAAACACTATGACAAATGAATAGTTTTATATAGACAAACAACTTATCTTAATTTAGAAGTTGAGACAAAACAATTTATTAAAAAAAATGTTTGATAAAATATTTACATATCTTATAGCAAAGAGAAATATAGCAAACACTAGGGCAAATAAATGGTTTTATATAGACAAACAACTTATCTACTTTGGTCAACTATTAACAAGTCACCATTAAATAATAATGGTTGAAGATATTACAAAAAGATGTGATTTCTAGATATAAGTTGATGCTGTGACATTGATCCTTTATTATTATTGTTATCAATGGATGCATCTTGATTACTCCTAGATACTCTTTCCTTAAACACAACACCTTAGCGTACAAGTTAAGACATTTTGCACATAAGACAACTTGTCATAATTTATTGGATATGTTGGGAAATAGAGGCAATCATTACATATGAAAATTTTAAATCAATTACATATCTGAATAATATTTTCTTAATTATTCAAGTACCATAAAAGATTCAACTTCTTCATGATGCTAAAATCAACCACTTTTAGCATGCTTAAACAACAACCTTATGTCAACATAAAAACAACAATATAATTTTTGTTTATCATCAACACTAGAGTGTAGCAACAAAGAGGCTCAAATCAACAATCATCATAAAATATGGAATATAAGAGAAAACACACAACACAATGTTTATGTGGAGAATTCATTTCAAAAATTAAAAAAACTCCACCAAGAAGAGAGGTTTATGCTTGTTTTATCTTCATGAAACAAAGATTACATACAATCAATCCTTCTTTCGCCTCTTCAACCTTCAATCTAATGATACTTATGTTGTCACTAAAATGTGCACCTTTGTTGACCTAGTTCAACCATTCAATGGCACCTAGAAACCCACATTCCAAATGATGTAAAAAAATAGTGATATATCGATCATGCATACACTATATAAGGAACATCGATCAAGATTTAAACAGTGAGGGACCATGGTGTATAGGAGGTCACTACTATAATAGGAGTCAAAAATAGTGTATGACCATGTGTAAAAAGACAAATGAATAGTAGTGTTGTTGCAATGTAGAAAAAGCAATGATATTTAATAGTGAACATGTGAAAGGACAATGCTTTCACTATCAAAAACAATGATCAAGGGGCTATTCAATAGATAATAATAATAGTGACCATGCATGTAACATAGTGATATCAATTGCAAGGTGCAAAGAATAGTGCTAAAAATGTTCAAAATGCAATAATATTAAATACCAAAGAGAAACGTTGAAAGTAGAAGTACAATAAGAAGAGGAATGTTAAGACAATGATATTCATTGTTTTGGCATTCACTATTAAAGCAGTGTTATTAATATAAAAATCAATCTTTAAAGCAATGGCGATAAGATGCAATTAGTTAGCATGATAAATGTCAGTTTAGATCTTGATTGATGTTCCTTATATAGTATATGTACGATTGATATATTGCTATTTTTTGACATCTTTATGAATGCATTTTCATGCTCTATACATAATTGCTCAATGCCTTTATTGATTATTGTTTTCATATCACATTATATATATATATATATATATATATATATATATATATATATATATATATATATATATATATATATATATATATATATATATATATATATATATATATATATATATATATATATATATATATATATATATATATAAGCATTAGGCATTTTCATCCTAGTGAGCAGTCATATGAAAACTTAAGGCCCTGTTTGGTTAGTGGAATTGGGTGCATAACTTTCGCCTTTTTGCCAAATCCGTTGTTTGAGACGCTAAATTGCAATTCGGGTTTTAGATCAAAATCTGATATAGGCACCAAAATTGGCGGCACTATCTTCCCACCCAATAGGTGGAATTTGAAATCATCTTCTAGGTTTTGAGTTTTTTTTGTTAAATCATCTTCCCACCCAATTCTAACTATGTCTGATCTCCTGTTATTTGCGTTCAAAATTCAGCAATCATGTCTTCTTCAAATAGCAAAAATGTTTCCAACATCGATTCCAAGGCAGGGCATTCAACAACGGTTCATGTGGCAGATAAAAGCAAAGGGAAGCCCCTCGTGTGAAGAAAGAGCCGCCCAAAGAGAGGCCAGTGAGCAAGTTTCACGATCTAATAATGCACAGTGTAAAGCCATGGGATGATGATGCCAACGAGTTTTATGATGGTCTTGTTCAGGCTTGCATTGAGCTTGACAAAGAGATGGACGCCATGAAAGCCAAAGATGCCCGTTGAATACCTTTTCATTGCTTTGCTTTGCTCTGATTTCTCAAGCATTTGAACTCTAGTTTGTGTTTCTAGTTGGTTTTAGCAGTTAGCCTATAACTCCTTTGTTATTTTGATGTAGCGTGATGTGGATTTTTAACTCTTATCATTGAAAATCACAACCTTAGGGGTTTTGTTTTGTGCGAAGGAATGTTTCAATTCATATTCGTTCTACTTTTCTGTGGTAAAATGTGATTGATTCAGGTTTCATGCACTTTATAATGTCATTGGTTTCTCTTTCTCATGAACAATCTTCACAACACAGAGATAGGAATTTCTCAATTCTAATTCTAATTTCGAAATTGGCAACCAAACGCAGAAGATGGATTGTCACGGTCATCTTCCGGGTCAACCAAACAGTTCAAACTATCTTCCAAATACACAAAACTGAAATTTCGAAACCTTATTTTGAAATAATTGAGTTTTGAGTCAAATTCTAATTCCTCAACCAAATAGAACCTAAAAATGTTTTTGGCCTTCGTATTTGTATGATTTTGGATTTAACGACTGAGCCATTTAATTGTTACTATCTGAGCCCTCTAGTCATGTTATTCACTAGCCCCCCTAGCCCGACCAACTGCTAGACCCGTTGCACCCACGATCATTTCCTTGGCTTTAAACCCGACTTTATTATGACACGTGTATGGTTGAGATTTGTTTGCATTTGCGTGATTAAGTGAACATTCTCACCAATGTTAAGGACACAGCGACAAAGGGACAAACTCGCCTTATTAATTCATTTGCCTCAGCCAATCACCTTCTGCCAGGTGTCAAGATCTCAAGCTTGTGGGCGTCGAATCTTTCTCAATTATAAAGGTGTTAATAGTTGATTGTCTTGATTAATTATGTATCGATCATTTTCAAAAAGATCAATGGTCTAGATTTGTTCATTCTTGCGCGAATAAAATGAAGATGCAGGAAATGATAACTGCCCAACTGCGAGGTCATTTCTTTTCTAGCTTATCTCCTCCTGATGAATTACATGGTAAAAAGTGTCCAATTGTCAGTGGGTTCTCGATGGCTCTCAAATACAAAGGATATAATATTCAATCACATTGATCGAGATCGATGACTCATAATGCTTCCAACTTGCGTGATTAAAACAAAATTTGTTGAGAGGATAAGGGAGTAAGGGCACTGCATACTGATGACCCTCATTTTTAAGGCGGTGAGAAGCTTATCAACGTGGTGATTTCTGATTGGCTCAAGGCTTAAATAGCTAAATAGTTGTTATAAGCTCAATGTTTGAATTCAAATGCTAAATAGCGATTCAACCATCAATATAATTAAAGATCATTTCGTGTCTCTAAGAATTTCTATGTACTAAAAAATTGCACTCTGCCATTTTTAATGCTCAAGCTCTTAGTACTTAGGGGTTTTTGAATTATAATTAGGATTTATTATATTACCTCTATTTTGAATACTATAATCATTTGCGAATATCTATAAGTTTGCATTGAAGTTGCTTTTTCATATTCAATTCCATTTCTGAACCTACGAGGGTTAATTAATCCTAGAATTCAAACCCTAGTTCTTGTTAGGAACCCATCTATGAAATTCAAGCATGGTGACATCTTCTTCTGCTATTGAAAAGGGAAAATTTTCTTCAGAGATCATGAATAAGTTACTAGGGTCCTTATGTGAGCAGAAAAGAGCTCAAGCTAGTAGTTTGCCAGAAGAATTATTAATTAATGTCCATGCAGGTTGTAGGGATCCTACCCTTGGGGTTGTGTTGCTAGTTTTGATTTATGGAGAAGAAAATATAACAAGAGAAGACAAGGGAGATTGGTTATGAATCTTTGGGATTCCAACTTGGCAAGATTGATAGTGACTTTTTTTTTCAATTTAGCCTTGATGATAGCTTTGGCTGGTAGATATAACCCAAGAACCAGACAAATTCTATCACATGACATGAAGGCTCTAGTCAAGATCACCAAGGAAAGCATGTAAAAGAAATGTTCATGTTGGAGATAGACATGGAGTGGTGGTCATTTGATAGAATTGAGTTGTTTCTTGATTTTGACAAGAAAAAGGAATTATATAGAGGAAAAATTTGTAATGCCCCGCCAGGGAACTCAGGAGAAATTAACCTAAACATGCTACTAAGTTTATAGAATAATTTTTTTTCTTAAAAGTTTACAAACAATAATGAATAATAATGCAGAAGAAATACAATATAATACAAATCATACACACAAATGTAACTCAAACATAGATTATAGATCTCAAGGGTTCCTTGATGTAGATTACGTAAATTTTAATTAATCTACTTAATACAACAACCATATAAAGTCTTCACATAATGTAAATAACTACATTATCTTATACATGAAATCTAGATACAACCGATACCATAAGGTATCCATAATGAAAGACATCCTCTGCACATGTCGCAGGGTATGTAACAAAATTAAACACAAAGTAAAATATGATATCTCTAAAATAACGGATGCAATGATACAAGAACATAATATAAGAAAGAGAATAATACATCTCCAACAATGATGAACAAGAAGGTACAACTGCTACATGGATCATCCAGCACTGGTACACAAATGTTAGAATCTTAAATGGTAAAAGAATCACTACCACCTGACCTTGTGGACCCTAAATGGTCCACTCCCACCGTGCTGAGGAGATAACAACAAACCCCACTCAGATATCAAACACCAAAAATGAAACACAATACAAACTAAGAAAAGGATCTTGAAAGCTCTATCTCCAAAGGTACAATAGAATAACAAACTTGTAAAACATACTCAACCAGAGGCAACCAACACCTGTAGGAAACCTAAGATGCATATGGGGTAGTGTCATCACATGAGTCTATCAAGAATAGTCTCAAGAGATAACTATGAGGGGGGGGCGGGGGGGGGGGTGGGGGGGGGGGGGGGCGCTGAATCAGTTATCTACAAGATTCAATTCTTTATCCAATTAAGTATAAAAGAACATTAAGCACAAACACGATATGAGAACACTTAACACAACACCACAATTTTGGTTACAGGGAAACCCAAATAGGTAAACCTCCTGGGAATTAGCACCCACTATAAACTGCACTAGATTATTATGATCCCTATTAGAAGATCTTACAACCCTGTTAGGAGTTGATCTTTACAATGCATTAAGTACAGTGACCTGGTCAAGGGTTGGACCCTATTAGGAGTCTTTTACAATTAACCCTGTTAGGGGTGAGGACACATTGTTCGGGAGCACACTGCTCAAAGGGGTGAAGGCTGCAACCTTCTGTTTAACAGATACACACTATATTTAGATCTTGGTGAACTGTGAGTAGACCTGCTATCTTGATCAGTTCCAATGGATAGCATACACTCTCTACTTTGTCACATAGACCTTTTGCTGATGGCTCAATACTTCACACCTTCTATTATGTTCTTATCTTTCAACTATCTGCCATACCTAGAAATCACAAAATGACTGCCTATAAATATCTTCCTCTAAATGATATAATCAAGTCGGCCTATTAGAACCATCTTGAAATCATAATAGAGAAACAATACAACTCTCCAATAACATCTCAGTTGGCTCTACTAAGCACACAACACAAATTAGGACTGCGCAACTCCATATGAGTAGGCGCGTCGCTTCACACTATCGGCTCCACCAAATTAACTAATAGTTTCTTCTCATGTTGAATTACGTCATGTGCTCTTAACCAAACAATCTTAACTCTTCTCCAAACACTATTCCAAGCACACATATCAAAATGATAGGTGCAACTACTACAATAATAAAAACACTGTTGGCTCTACCAGATAAACTCAGGAAACTATGACTGTCAACTGGAGACTTCATAACTCGACCTGTACTGCATATCTGACTTTGCGTCCATGAACATACATCATACACATGTTTTCAACATAAACATAAATGCGCAAGGCTCCATTACAACCATACTGTAAATCACATACAAAATTCTTCCTGGGACCTATCAGGAACACTTACTGATACAGACTACTGTATTACTGTCTTCACTTACAATCAACCTCTGCGTCTATGATATCATGTTGATAACATATCTAGGAAACATATACTCAAGACTCTCTCCATCAGGCTTCCACGCATACTACTTACCATATGTTGTCATCAATGACAAACATACAGTTAGCACTCTGGCTTGCTGGCAAATTTTCAACAGAGTCAACTCTAGAGTTATCCTGACAGTCTCTCAAGACTCAGATGCCCTAGGAACTCTATGCAGTATTAGTAACCCTCTCATACATATGAGGTACCAACTATGCTATATCCAAGTCCACACAGGCAAAAAGAATATTCTCACTAACCATCTTATCTTGTATTAGCACTCAAGGCATGGGTGAGGAATGCAGACATATTATTAATGTTTCTATCCTTTTAGATTTTATTATGCTATCACTTTATTAAGTCACTTGCAATAAGTTATCCTGGCAGCCACTTGCGGGCCACTTGCAATAAGGTATAGCAATGAGTTTCTATACCTAGTGTAGGATCAAGTGGATAAGATTGTCAACCTAAGAAAAACTTGTGGTCTTTTGGATGATGAGATTATTTTAAATGTAAACCAACCTTTGGATCAAGGTGATGGGGCCACAAGGATTATAGTGGGGTGGAGTAGCCAGATTTTCTTGTTCCCCACTTGGGTCATTCCCAAAATATTGCTCTCTTGGCAGGCCCTCTAAAGGTAAATGCAAGAAGGTAAAGATGGATAGCTAGTGGAGGTCTAGATTTCTGATTTTCCCATAGGGAAAAGAGCATAGTCTCCTACTCCATATTTTCTCCCAAACACATCAAGCACATGTTCATTTACCCAAGACAAATTGCAAGTGACTAACCAAGTAGGTCTAGATTTCTGATTTTCCAAGAGGAAAAAAGCATACTCTCCTACTACTTAACCAACCACAAAACAATAAGCATTCTAGTTAAGCTAGGTGCCTAGAAATCAAGTATAAGAAAACACATAGTTTATTTGTATCTCCAAGGCAACCTACAGGACAAAGCATTAGTAGTTTCAAGATAGATCCTTTGACAAGTGAATCCTACATCACAAAATGTTAGTAGGCATGAAGATATTAAACTCTTTCAATAGGAAACCCCTACAAACCCACAAGTTAGATCATAAAAAGCATGCAAAATGGAGTGATAATCCTGCAAGATCATTGATTAGCCACTGTTAGAAGACTAGATAATCAACAAATGCTAAATAAATCAAGTAATCTTGGCCAAAACTCAAACTATGACAGAGATAAATTCTGGGTGACAGTTAATCAATTTGTCAAAAAATCATACGATAGACCTTACATAAGTCATGCGACATTCCAGACTGGTGCTACATACCTTATAAAGGCAACGTGACATTTTCTAGTAAGGCCATGTGATACTCCTTTGTATGGCAGAATGACACCATAACATATATGGAATTTCACACATTAGTATAATGAAGTATCACTTGGATATTATAAGAAATATCGTACAATATTTTAGCCTGCAAAGATAAAATATTTGAACCTGCAACAATAAGAAACTGAAAGCACATGAAATAGAGCTAAAAATAAATGCTTAGGCCCACAATGGGTGCCAAAGATGTGTGATCAAAAGTGTGACACACTTCTATGAACCATTACTCTTGAGATAAATCCATGAAAGAGGATATCTCAAGAAGCGTCTCAAAGCTTCCTAGTTGATGTGAGTTTAATCCTTCTCATGATGCTCATCAAATTAGCATGAAGGAATAGCGACTTGACTACTCCAAAATATAAGATTCAAATCTAAGAATGAAGCTAAGATGCAAGAATGCAAGCAATTAGTAATCATATAATGAGATGCAAGAACAATGCAAGAAAGAAACTAGATTAATAATGCAAGACTAAGCTAGAATTGAAGCTAAGCTAAGAATTCAAATGACAATATTGCAAGAAAGCTAGAATGTAAGATTGTAAGATAATAGTTAATGCAAGATTGAGGATTAGGACAAAAATAATTAGGACCCTTGAGCAAGGGAAAAGCTTCATTTTAAAAGAATTGCCTCAAGAATGAAGGGTGAAGATTAAGAGGCAAAAGAATGAGTGGATGAGATGAAGAGGAAAAAATAGATGCAAAGAGATGCAAGGTTAGGTAGAAATGAGTGGTGAGGATTAAGAGGCAAAAGGGAAATGTTAGGTAGAATAAGATAAAATAGTATTTGAAAGCACAAATCCCTTTTAATTTCTAATTAATCAAGATTAAGTGGGTGCACACATGTGAATGTGTTCTTTTAATAAAAGTGTGGTAACTTTATATTAAAAGTAATATTTTAGCAATTAAATAAATATGCAAGCTCTAGAAATTAGACCATAGTATAAGCTTGATACAAGATTTTTTATTTAATTATGCAAAGGGGATTTTAAGGGTTACTCTACATAATGATTCTTAGCAAAGAGATTATTTGATCAAGAGGGGGCTCAAGTTCTAGTAGACCAATTTTAGATGATTACACTATTTTGCATGCAACAACTATGGACTTAAAGATGAGAGTTGTAGGACTAAAGCTCATGTTCCTAGGTAAGCCCTAATGGAAGAGAAAGACAATTTAATGTAACATGTTTTGTATGGTCATCTAGCGATGAATTTCATAATGAGAACGCAAAGAGGTAATGTTGGACCTTGGAAGTCAACTGGTATAGCATGCTTTGCCTGCCATAAGGTCAATCATCTTGCAAAGGACTGTCGATTCAGAAACCAGTCATCCTATTAGTCAGAGGATAGAAAATGAAAAAGGATTGTTAATGTTGAGGTAGTTGATCAAGAAATGAAGAAGATTTAGAGGAAAGTAGGAGAGAAAAGGGAAGGTAAACAAGTAGAAGAAAAATCATTCAAGGGGAATTCACCACCCTCTGGTATAGAGGATTCTTCTTCAAACTAAGAACATTATTTTCTTAGGGGAATTATTATAGAAAAATCCTTTACTAATCTCCTACATTAGATGTCATATAGTAGCATGTGAAGAAGGCTGAAGGGATAAATGATATATCTAACATGAGCAACTTTGATAGTATTGAGAAGCTACTGTCTAATTTATTTGAGAAAATTATTACATTGGAGCACATGAAGAAGTTACGGGAGACATCTTTAGAGTCATAAACAATAAACTTCAAAGTAATCTTTGATAAGATGTAAGTGTACCTTTGGAATTATTGCCAAAGGGGGAGAATATGCTAAGGGAGAATTAAGTAGAAAATATTTTCCATCAATGCCAAAGAGGGAGTTTGTTGGCATTTTGTTGAGTTGGCAAGGTTACAGTAATTGGAAGAAATTGGTTTGATTTTCATTGATGACAACTAAGTCAGTTTAGTCATACATCATATCGGTGAAGTATAGGATGCATTTAGTGTGAAGGATAAGTAATTGGTTATGTAGGAAAATGGTTAAGTCCAGAAGATCGGTAGACAAATAAGTCGATACTATGGTAGTGGTTGTGACAGTCAAAGAATTATGAGGTGCCGTCACATATATAGTATCAACATGGTCAGAGTAAAGTGTGGTTCTGACCACAACTCATTTGGCTGATCAATGATAGACATCTTGGTGACACAGTTATTCAAATAGGTAAGAACACTTATTGTTCTTAAGTGTAAGTTGAAAGATGTTAGATTGGTAAGAGGCTTAATGATTACAATAATACTTAGATTTATGATGACACGTAAAACTGGTGATAGAATTGATGAGGAGTTAATTATGGATTTGAGGATATTGTTTTTGGAAGATCTAAGGTAGTGCATGAAAATTCAAAATGTGTTTGATTATTTTGGAGAAATATAATACAGATGTTATTATAAGCCAACGCTTTCATAAAAAAATATGTTTTTCATTGATATTATCACTTTGGAGGGAAAATATTTAATTCTCATGAAGTCGGTGCTACAAATATATATAAGTGGTACTACTCGTATTGAAGTTGTTATTGTTGTGATATTTTTTTTGAAGGATGTTATGGTTGATTGTGAAGTCAATTAGGGTTGCAATTAGAGATCTAATATAGTCAAATTGGTGAGAAGTTACAAAGAGAAACAAATAGATTGGATTTTTCAAGCAGTCAATGCTACATCTAGATCGCTCAACTTGTTGTTCCCTGGTAGTTACAAAAAGAAAATCCCTTCACCGAGTGAACTTAACAAATTCTTATTGTAAATCCCTTAACCAGGTAATCTCTTAATAGATTTTTGAAATCCTCTAACAAGGTATATCTTAACAGATCTGATTGTACTTCTAACAAGGTACTAATCGCTCCTAATACAATGAACCCTCAAAAAAGGGTAATTGTAAACTCCTAATAGGGAAAACTTATTTACTATAGTATTGAGCTTGTGGGTGTCATCCCCACCATTATTTTTCCCTCTAACCAAGGGTTTCCAAAAAAAAATCATTATGTCATGTGTAATGATTTTGTGGATGTCTGATATTTCTATCTTTTGTTTATTTACTTCAGTTGTATGATTTACTATTTGGAAGGTATTAGTAGGGTTAATTAGTTTGGTGGTTGAATTTGTTTAAAATTTATTTGCACTAATTCACACCCCCCCCCCTCTCAATGCCTAAGAACTCTAACACTCTACTGCTAGACCTGAGAAAAGGATTGCTAGCACCTAATTTCTTGGTGGAAAGAGACCCTGCACTGCTAATTCAGCAGGTGTCACACATCACCGCCACCAAGCCCCTGACCGCATCCCAAACACGCCACACTACTTTTCCAAAACATCATGATGGGCATGTGCACCTCGAATTGAAAATTGGAAATTGTGCAGACGATTGAGATGCATGTGTGGAAGAAGGGTGTGAAGGTGCTATTTTGAAAGAAAGTGCCTTTGCAAACATCTACAGAGATGCCATGTGGCACTTGGGCATGAAAACTTGTTCAAACAAATACTTGTCCTCCTTAAAGACCCATGGGGTGAATACATGTCACCCTCTACACTTTTTTGGTATACCGCTTTAGCCCACCAACGTCAGCATCATCAGCATTGAATGGGGATGTGTGGCACATGGGTGTAGACTGTTGGGAAAACTCAAAACTAGTTGCAACCCAGACAACATTGGGATGACATGTGGCAGAGCACACTTCCTTGAAACACAATTCCACAAGGAATAATAGAGGGATTATTAGCATACATCGCGACCTGGTGAAATATGATTTACATTTCTAGTGAGTTGACATGGAATATTCCCCATAGGATGGGAACCCTAGAAACTCTATTTTCATAGACTAGGGGCCTTATCCATTGGGCTACAGAATCACTTGGCTGGTTATCTCCATGAATCATAGAACAACTTATAGGGCCATGAACCCTACACACATAAAAGTGTGAATTAAAGATCTAATCTTGAAAGAAAGCAACAACATTCATTCAAATGTAGATCAAGCCAAAAGACTAAGGATCACGGCCATGTCTGAGAAAGGCTTCTGAGAGAAAGTAGGATGTCAAGGAATGTTGGCCCAAAAATACCAATAGAACATTTCCAAAACAAAGAGCCAAGGAAGTCGACCGATGCCCTAAAGAAAAGAGTACATCAAGAACTTGGAACTAGTAATCATATTAGCTTCAACTCTTTGATGAAACTTTACATTTGATACCCTACATAGATGATGCATTTATCTCACATTCAAGATTAATCAGTCGTTACAAAAAAAAGAGAGACTCATCCAGGGATTTTGTATGTGCAGTTGGGTTAATTCATTCCTTTACTAATAAGTAGAAATAGTTTCCACTCACCCGCTAGAATATGTAGGTGAGGCTTTGTCCCATAGCCAACCAAATAGAGCTTCGCTGCTAGTCAAGCGTCTATAGCCCCGAAAAAGTTATTGCCTCAATAACCATTAACATTTATTTATTTTCAGCCATGCATCCATAGCCTCGGTAGAGTTCTAATGTGACCTGAAATTTGCATCCTGATTTTCTTTTTATTTCTTTTATTTTCTTGGGCTTTAATTACACCATCTGATTTAAAATGCACAGATGACCATGATATCATCCTTTTAGGCTAGCTATCAAGGTGGTAGCAGGATTAACCTAAATTTTTCATTGAGCGTCTAAAGAAAAGACATCTCATCTTCATTATTATAGGTATTAAATATTTAAGCATTTGTAATTTGTACTAGAGATCACTACTTTCATGAAATGACTTAGAATTAATGTTTAAATGATGCGAAAAATGAACTCACATGTGTCAAATATCAAACATAATCTTTCACTTTGAGTAGAAATTAATACAATTACTTTTTCAAAAGCTTAGTAAGTATGATCCTTCTCTGATGATAATATCATCCAATATGAACTTGGCTTGTTGTCCACAAAAATTGATCAAGTGGTATCCTTTGGGAAATGGGTAAGGTACCTCTGTGCAAATCTTGGAAATATTCTTTTAGTGGGATTAAATGCAACATGCTTGCAGTCATAAATGCTTGTTCTATAAAAGGTGATTGATCTTTGGCAATCAACATAGCATTCACAAGCCTTTAAATAATAAGAGAAAAGATTTAGATTATCTCAGTCTAGAAGCATGGATACCCCAGTGAGGTTAACAAGCCCAATTAATCAAGATCCCATTATAGGTCTCATAGATGACAACATGCTAGCTGCATTGATCAAAACTAATGATGTGTTTGTTCTCACAGGTGTGAAATGGGTATTTGGGTAGGATTTCCTAGAAAGAGAAGACCGTTATAGGTTAAATTTTGACATTTCGTCTCTCTTCGTTGGTTCCCTAATAGATTTGGAAGAGTTTAGGGATACCATTATTTTTCTCACCAAGGCCCTATTTGGTAGAGTTTACTGTGAGGGGCTCAAGGATGCACTTGCGGTTGCAAGATATGGCATGGGGTTGCCACTGGAAACCGACCTTAGAATTCACTTAGATATAGGCATGGTGGTTCCATTTGTGTCATTTTTCATGATTTTTTTCTACCACTCTCTCGAGGTTCATCGTTACTATGCAAAGCATGGAATTGCATTTCTCAAGAGATACCTTGACCCCATTACACTGATATCAGAGGAGGCACTAAGGGAGTTACGTTAGCGAGTAATCTTTGAACAACCATGGGACACACCATCAGAGTCAAGCAGAGAAGCCTCCTCCAACATGGAGGAGAATGGATTAGGTGGCAAGGAAGATTATGGGGATGACAGTCTAGGGCTTGGTATGGCTTGACCTATGCTATGAACAAAGACTCTACCTACTTTAAAAAAGGATACAATATATCTAAATGACAAAAGAATTTTGATATTTTGAAAATTTTGCAATGTATATAGTTGGAACCAATAATATAAAAGCTTTTGGTTTGTTACCTTGGTTCCTTCATGCAAATTTATCTTGTCATTCTTTTTCTCTTTTATTTCTTTAACCTCTTATGTCCTAAAATTCTCTTTTAAAGAAATACAAATATCATAGCATAGAACTCCATTATCGCATATAGAATGGTAATGAAGTAGGGAATACCTTTCCACGAATGCACGAAGGGAAAAATTATGCACGAGACAAACTTACTCTTTTGGACAAAACAAGGGTTAGCACATTAATAATTAATATCATTGTTTAACACATAGGAAATCATAATTGACAATGATAATCGTGAGAAATGGTTGTGACTAATAGGGGACTTACAAGGAACACTAGGGAACACAAGCCCTTGTGCAAAAATACTTATTGAAATTAAAAAACACACAATACACAAAACAAAACATCAATAAGAACCTAGCTATTTACACTAACTAGGGTAGCCTTCTTTTTGGAAGAAGCCATTAACTAGTTGTGGGAAATAGCTACCCTTACGGCTAAATTATTTTTATTTTCTAATAGTTTTAGCATGTTAGAGTAGAAGAAAATATATAAGGGTGTTGACTTCCCTGGGAGTGATGTGTCAGAGGTAAGGAGAATGTAACTTACTTCCTACTTTGTCCTTACGCACGACGACGTCTAAACTCCATTGGTCAAGCCTTCTAGAATGAACTTAGCATGGGGAAACTTGTCACTTTGTTGTAAAGAAATATGCCTTATGGAGAAACCTCTTGAAGGTACTAGGGATAAATGACTAACTTGAACCGTCTCTTTGTGTGTTGTGGTGGTAGAAAACTATTGATCTACAACTAGCCTTTCCTCCTTCCTAGGAGAGATATACTCCTAAAACTCTTCCTTATGTTGCTCACAATCCTCTTGTGGCTCGATTGGTATATTGTGGGCTTCCTCACATTATTGCTACAACTCAGTCCTTTGGCAAAAGAACAGGTAGCTTAGTATCCAGGGATGAGAAAAATTCCACCATCTTGTCCCAAAAATCTTCCTCGTCATTGGGTTCTTTTTGCTTGGCTGTTGCAGTACATATAGGTTGGGAAGTCTTCCTATGCATACTAGTGTGCTCATTGTTAGAGATAGGAATGCCCTTCAGATCTTATTCATTATCCTTCATACCGTAAGGGGCCTCTTATGGCCACCTCTAATCAACTCCTTCCATCTACAATAGGCCTTCGACGTATTCCTCTTCAGATCCTTATTTCTCTATATCCAGTGCAAGATCACGATCAGAAGGCCCTTGTAATGGAGGATTTTGATGAAATACCCGTACTCAAGGGAGGGGGCCATCTGGATTTTTATTTTTTACACTTTAACTAATAAAAGCTCCATTAGTCACTCCTTCTCAACCACTTGCCTTGCAAGTTCTTCCCACAACAGTTTTTTCTATTGGGCTTTCACTTCTCTTTCATGAAGATAGGCTTGATATTTTTCCTCCACCCTCTGACACTTGTGCTACCCATGGGCCATATTTACCTCATTCACCTAGTTTTCAAAATCTAACAACATGGCCTTGAGCTCACTAACACCCTTCGATGGCACTGGGATTGATGGAGTAGGGGAAGGGAAATGAAGGGTGTACTGGGTATGTGGTGCAACAAGAGGACTTCAGTTGTAACTACAATGTGGTTGAGACTGATATTGATAGTAGGGAGGTTAAGCGGATGCATTTTCATAGTACGGGGGAAAGTAATAGGTATTCCTGTGAAACAGATCCATCATTAGAGAATTAGGAAGTCAAAGATATTTTTTGCACATACCAGCCCTAGTCCCGCCAGAAATCAGCAAGTTTTGCACTAGGAGTCACCATGGTGTTTGATTAAAATGCCTTTGAAGGCTTATAGCTCAATAAATATGCCCAAATTCTAAAAATCGTCAGCAAACAAGTGGTTTTATGTTAATAGGCAGTGAGTAAGGTCCCACTAGGCATGCGAGAAAAAGAAACTGTTAACGCCAAAAATTGCTCCTAGGTGCCACATCTCTCTAGGAAGTTCAATGAATATAGGACCAAATGTGTTTCATTGAATGACCTTCGTTGATCTAAGGAAAGGGTAAGAAAGTGATGAAATTACAAAAGGCAATATGCTAGGGCTTTTGGAACACTTTAAAACATACAGGCTATTCCAAAATAGAGCAGCATGGCCTCCTTCAAACTATCGCTCTAAGACACATTCACAAGCATTTAAGGTTCTTAGAGCCAGATATAAAAGGATTATAATGTGGCTATTACCAAACGAAGAAGGGAAAGCATAATCTACTTGATAACACTAGAGATGCATCCATTGAGTCAATGAGATGGCACATAAACTTATTTAAACATAGAATCTCCAATACACAAAGGGTTAAGAAAAATAATTGATTAAGTAATATTGATTCGAAATGCTTAGAATACAGCTTAAGTCCTATGACTAACAACCTTTCAATATCTACTAAGGTCCTTCATTACTTGCCCTAGTTCTCAGATGAGAGTGATCTATTCCCTTCCCTTTTTCTTACTCTTCTCTCTCTCTCTCCTTTTTTCCTTATTTTTTTACAATACCACCTTCCTCATTTTATAATAGCTTTGAGAACTTTTTCATGCCTATCAAAAAGTTGTTTAGAAGATCTACTAGGTGTCTAATTCTACAAAACTTAAGCAAATGTGATCTCCACTGCTAGCACCTACTTTCTTGGTGGAAAGAGTCTATACACTACTAAGTTGGAGGGTAGCACACATCACCACACCAAGCTCTTGAATGCGCCCCCAACATGTCGCACTACTTCTGTGCAAGATCATGGCAGTCACATGTGCCTCAAATTGAAAATTGGAAACTGTGCGGACGATTGAAATGCATGCGCAGAAGAAGGGTGTGAAGGTGCTCTTTTGAAATAAAGTGCCTTTGTCAACATCTGTGGAGATGCCACATGGCATGTGGGTGCAACAACTTGTTCAAACAAATACTCATCCTCCTATAAGACTCGCGGGGTGAGTACGTGCCACCCTCCACACTTGCTTGGTATACCACTCAGGCTCACCAATGTCAGCATCATTAGCAACAAATAGGAATGTGCGGCACACGAGCGCAAACTGTTGGGGAAACTCAAAACTAGTTGC